>SJJU01000135.1:0-137256 GCA_012932125.1 Conopomorpha cramerella
AACTGAAAAAGCCAAGAGTAAGGAAAAACATGAAAAGTAAGTTATTATATATTTAGTATTTACCAATTTTGCACAGTAATTTTTTTTATTATTATGTGTATTAACATTGTAATCAATTTATTATAGATCTCCAGCCCGCAAAAAGCGTGACCGTTCGCCACTACCCAGACCAACTCGCATACACATTGGGCGCCTTACTTTAAATGTCACTCGGGATCACATACAAGAAATTTTCTCAACTTATGGCACAGTCAAAGCAATTGAGTTTCCAACAGATCGTCTGCACCCTCACAATGGCCGTGGTTATGCATATGTAGAGTTTAGCAATCCTGATGAAGCTGAAAATGCTATGAAGCATATGGATGGAGGTATGATTTTATAATATTGTTATCTATCTGTCTGTACTGAAATTTAAAAAATTCTAAATGAAAAGAAGAATAACCCACTTAACAATAACATAAAATGTACTAGCAAAGAAATAAAATGTTATGTTATATATAATAAAGCATACAAGAGTAGGTATATTCATAGGTTCTCATGAATATGACAAAATGCTCAAATATTAACCATATTCCAACACAGGTCAGATCGACGGCCAGGAGATCACGGCGGCGCCGGTGCTGATTCCTGCCCGACCGCGTCGACCCTCGCCCCGCCCCGCACCGCGACATGCGCCGCCACCCAGGCGACACTCGCCGCCCAGGTATTGTAGTGTAATATTTATTATATTACTACACTAGTAATATACTAGATTTCTGTCCTGAAACAGGCGTGACGTATATATGCTCTAAACTGACTCAAATGTCATTTTCCTCTTATGATATACAGTATATACTATTAGTTTCTGTGTTGATTTGTTAATCAGACACTTACTTAGAACTAAGTACGACGTAACACTTATTTAATATTCATTGAAGTTGTTGCAAGAAGTTTCGGTCAAAAAGGGTTTGATTGATGATCGACATAGAACGCAGAAGCATCATCTTTTGAGAAAAATGCAGTGTCTTTAGTACGCGCAGACAGCATCTCTTTCTATCGCCTGAGTATTAGTAAAACCACGTTGTTAATGGACCCCAATAATGCCATAAATGCCACTCATCTGCGCATAGTTGACCGACTTATTGCAGATACTATCAGAAAAAAAGGACCCCAATGGTCTTAGAAACTTTGATGAGCCCAACAATGTTTCTAAGACCATTGCTCGGGGATCATAATTATGCGCGGTAGGCTAGTCCCAATTGCGTGCGCTATTAGGACCTTCGTTTTTAGTAAGCGTGAAAATGTTCCTAGTTGGCTCGAGCGACTCTTTAGTTAGGTACTAATAGTTAGTATCTACTACTCTAACGTTGGTCAATGTAATGTAAATGGCACCTCGAGACAAGACTACCCGTGCACACTATGCGTACTGGATCATCTAATTGACAGACATGTTGGGTAAAATATCTTTCGATTATGTACATTAGCTGTTTTATTGTTTGGTAGGTACCGGCGCCGCAGCCCGCCCCGGCGCCGCTCGCCGCCGCCGCGCCGCCGCCGCTCGCGCTCCCGCTCCCCGCGTCCGCGTCGCCGCCGCTCCAGGTCCTCCTCCTCCTCCGACCGATAATCCCCCGACACTCTCACACCACACAACAAGGAAACTGTTGTTCACTGTACCGAACTACAAGTTTTTGTTAGGTCATTCGAACACTACAACGCAATTATTAACCATTCATAATGGTGATGTGAAAGAGGATTGTTAGATTCAATTTTAATAACTTACCAAAGTATTAAGAACTTTTATAATATTGAGGTTAGGTTTTATCTTTTAACATCCCCTACAGAAACTTGTGGACAGTGGACAACACATTTTCCTGTCACAAACCCTGCCCATGAACTAACTTTTTTGTGGTGAACCTTCTGTTCAGACAAAACTGACCCTTGAGATACTTGAATTCACACTAGACATTCCACAATCATCTTCAGGTAAGTGTATGGTCATGTTCCATGCTGCTTGTGCCAGGTAAGTATACTAGCATTTGTTGAAGAACTGCAGCGAATGAAGACATCCAAAATGACAAACTTTCTACATACCTACTTACTTTGTTGATTATGAAAAGTAAACATGTCTTATAATGAATTTTCTTGTCATAAAAGCTTGCGAACGGATCCAAGTGAATAGTGAAAGACAAAAGTGATCAATAGTGAAGCAGTGATGTACTATACCAATTGTATTTGTATTGGACATTTGACTTTTTGTTAATAAATTTGAACATGTGTAATAACTAGTTTTATTTTCCATTCCCAGGTCCAAAGAATTTGTGCCCACAAAGTACTCAAGTTGAGATATACAAAGAATAGTTACTTTTATGTATAATTATTGTTACTTTAAGTGCAATAAAGAAAACTTCCTTGTAATTTTATCTCTTTTATTAAGTTAAAATCATATAATACAATAATTAGGATTTGGCAATAATATCACAGTATGATTTAAAATCAGTTACTAGAATTTTTCCTTTATACAAGTGGTTGGGTTCCAGCATTGGCATTTCTATCAGGGACCTGAAAAAGAAATATTGTTACAAAACTTTTCTAAATATTAATTTCTGAGAAGATTTTTAACTGTAGTGACTTATTAATGTTTATTGCGGAAGGTGCTAAAGGTGAAGGCCTGAATCACAATGTTGATTCAAATGAAGTCTAGCTGTATCTATGGGTCTCTCTTTTAGAACTTATGTATACCACACAAAATTCTTAATGGAGAAAGAAATCATTGTGAGGAATACTAGCACAAGTATGGGAATTACTTTAGCCAGTGCCCCTTACTACTCAGATTATTAAAGTATAAAATGCACTTCACGCCTTTTAATCCCAAAGTGGGGTTATTTACAATTGTTGATAAAATGTTAGTAAACCATACTCACGGATATTGTACTTTCATACTCTTAGGACCCCTTACAGGATTCCATGCTGAGACAGGTGCAGTGTTTGCTACCATTAACCCTGCTGTGGCTACATAAAGACCATATTCTTGGCAGTATTGCTCCTGAAATTTAATAACACACTACTTGAGCATCGCTCATCAGATGGTCGACAACACTACATAATTCTAGTGTTGCCGATCGGGCGGTGGTCTTATCGATAGTTGAAGAAAAAGGTACAGTATTCATATTGTTTTTTAACGCCATACAATCGTAGTACGACGTATCGATACTGATACTAGTAGGTACTTTCAATATTTAGTTTCGATCCCGGAATATAAGTTAGATTTAATTTTTAATTATATCTGGCTGTGTGTAGGGACATGTGCGATTTACCTACAGGTTTTGTTACTGACAACCCCTGTCGGCACTAGACACTAAAAATTTCATCGAAATAGTGAACAACACACACTACACCCCCCACAGGGTGAATACAATGTGGCTCAGGCTGGCTGGACAAATCTTCAAAATGGGTCACAATGAAGCAGGTCAATAGACCACTATATGTGACGGACGGCTAATTTACGTAGAAACATTCTGGCTGGACACCTCTGAATCTGCTGAACGGGAGCGTTTTTTAATACGGTTTCTTTATTAGGTTTGAGTGACGCAATTTGTGATGGCAATAACGTTTTTATGGCGTCCAGTTTTAGTGACGGGGTCTGTAATGATAACCTGAATTTGTGACGGAGAAACTTTGAGCAGTTTCGAAGATATTGACAATTAAAATTTTCCCATACAAACAATGTAGTAGGGTAACAAAATAATTAGGTTTTATGTAAGACGAAGTATATTTTAAGGATGCGTGTATTGGTGTTGCAATCCATAGAAGACAATCTGGTGGTGAGGAATAGCCCCCCCGTTTTGGGCATGTTTTATTTTCGTCTGGATACCTATTCTTTGTACCATACTGAGGCGAAAAGTTGTTCCCAAGAAATTTAATGCCTAATGACCGAACAACAAAATCCTGAACATCAAATGAGCCCGATGATTATGACCGAACATGTGAATGAACATCGGCATTGGGCATTCGATCCATAGGGAACCCAACCAAAAAGAAGGGTTTAGGAAGTTATTGCCGTCACAAAAACCTAATAAAGAAACCGTATTCAAAAACGCTCCCGTTCATCAGATTCAGAGGTGTCCAGCCAGAATGTTTCTACGTAAATTCAAGCTGGCTGGATACAGATTTTTGCATTTTTCTATCAACTTTTGGCTCTATGGCTGTCACAAATATTTGTGACGGCCGTTGATATACAAACACTTGTCAAAATCACTTCCGTTGCCGAGATTGAGATACCAGCGAAAAGGTGTTTTTCAAGCTGGCTGGAAACTTTTTCAATTGATTATCTAAGTCTCTGTAGCGTCACAAATTCTTAAGTTAAGATGTTTAGCCATCACATATAATGGCCTATTGACCTGCTTAATTGTGACCCATTTTGAAGATTTGTCCAGCCAGCCTGAGCCACATTGAATACATACCCTCCCGGAGCGAATATATACCCTCCACTTGGTGAATGAATACATACCCCCCACTTGGTGAATTAATACATACCCCCCACTGTGCTAAGTAGACATCCGAATCACTAAGAGCAGCCGCAGCTTTCTGTGTGTCGTCAATAGTTGAGAAATGTGCTAAGTAGTTTTCTTCTAGAAAGTTGACGAAAGAGCTGGGCTGACTCACAAACTGTTCAATAACTTCACTTGGTGGATGTGTGAACTGTAGTTTACTGTTGACTTCCAAAACTGAAAGAAAAAATTAAGTACTTAGACCAATGACTTCCAGAACAGAGAAAAACTAAAATTGCTATCCACGTTTATTTATGCAATCAAGAGATTGGGGATTTGAGATCGTCTACGCTCAGATCGGTCTTAGGCCAACCCCCTATCACATACATAATACCGACTCATGGTGAACCAATTTCATTTACTTAACATATGCCACCAGCAACTATTTCAATGAATCAATTGGAAAATGAGATAAGAAAATAGCAAAAAAATCAAGCAATAATTATCATGCTTACCTTTAGGATTGAGTGCTCTGCCAACACCATGTAGAATGGTGACTGTCTGATCTTTGCCAATAGAGATGAATTTAGAGGGTGCTTTTTTTCTAGTACGGACAGTTTTTTTGGGCTTTTCTTTTTCTATAATAACACTTGTTTCTAAACTTTGATTAGAACCTGAAATATAGAAAATAATGAGTCTTAAGTGACATGTTGCCCTAGTATCTGTAAGTCCACATAGAAGTAATAAACACCTTTCAAACAAGCAAAATGAAGATTCAAGACTGCAGATCGAATATCTCCTGCAGAGGAATTGACTACACAGTCCATAAGTTCTGTAGATGGAATATTATAGACAGAAACATAATTCTTGCTTATAATATCTGCAACTCGCTTGAGTGCTGCCTTCAAGCATGTTACTGATGCTCCATTAAATCTGAAAATAAATTATATTTCGGAGTCCTGTTATTATGTTGTGCCTCTGTGGAGGTAGGCCCCAGCTCTGTTCACCAGACAAATTGGTAAATTCTTAACAAAACAAAATAAAAATAGTAAAAACTGACATGACTAAAAATATTGATGAATGTGGATAAAGCAAAAAAGGTGTTGTGTTTTGGCATTGTAACAGGCGGAACTCTATTGTTTCTGTTTATGTCTTTAGTCAACAGATGTGAAGCTTTGTATGTTATTTTCTTTGCAATATAGGCAAGGTATACTTACGTTATATGGGTAATACCAAACTGGTCTTTCAGTGCAGGTGTAAATAGATTTGATGCTGTGTTTCTCTTATCGGAATTGGAATCTGAACATATAAATACTATTGGTGATTTTGCTCTATGTTGATACTGGCTGAAAATAAAAAAGTGTATAAGGTAAGCTAAGGTAAAATGAAACATAAGAAGATGCTGCAGACAGAGCCCTCATCAATCCATTTTTATGCACAAGGTATAAAAGTATTGCAATCCAACACAAACTGGAAGAATGGGGTTAACAACGGGGGAACATTGGGGTTAGCATTATAGCTAATTTGTAATCCAACTAGTTAGTTGAAACTTTATGGTAGACATTTACTAATGTTTGTCTGTTGTTTTGGTTGTTAATCTAATCTTATTCAATGATATACATCAATGGTGAACTGTGCCTCTGCCTACCCCTCTTTGGGATTAAAGGTGTGAAGTGTATTTTTTTTATATACATCAATATAAGATAAGATATGTAGTTTCATAGATCTTTTACAAAAACTATTTTTTATTAACTCCATACATACTTTAATGTAATTTAGACTTTACTAGCTGTCCTGGCAAACATTTGTTTTGTAATAATAAGTTGCCTTTGTACTAAGATGCATAAAAATATATAGTAGCCGATTCTCGGAGCTACTGAATATGCATATAAAATTTGGTAAAAATCAATAAAGCCATTTCGGAGGAGTACAGTAGCTAACACTGTGATATGGAAATTTTATATATTAGAAGATTATTATATGAACTATAAATAAATATTGTTGGCTGTAAAAATTACTTACTGTAAAACTTCAGTGAACTCTGGAGGAGATCTTAGGAATGTATTTGGAAAATCTTCAACCATAACCAGCTTGTTACTATTATTATCAAGGAGTGAAGTAAAATTAGCCGCATTTAGTATAAACTCTAAAAACTTAGTTGATTGCTTCTCTTTATATTCAAAATCACCTGTAAAAAAGTAGTAAATATTTTTGTCTCATAACTAGTAGGTGTTAAGGGATCTGGAACTGGATTCATTAACAATGAGTGTACCCTGAGTCCTCCTGCACAACATTCTATGCAAGTTTAACAATCGGCAGAAGTAGACCTAGAGAGGTATCATTATATCAAAAATGAGAAAACATTAAACAACATTATAGCACTATTGATTTTGTTACTTGGCACAAGCAATACAAGTACTGGTAGTTCAAATGATAGAGAACTTTACAAACCATGTTCAGATGGGAGGTCAATATCCAATGGTGTAATCCACTCAGATATTTTGAAGTTATGTTTCTCAGCCAACATTCTAATGGTAGCTGTCTTCCCACTACCTACTGGCCCTGTCAGCAATAACACATCACTGTTACTCTTACAGCTCACCAGCTGTATCCACTGTTCCACTTCTTGTATTTTTTTATTATTTACAGCCAGATCTTGAACTGTAACTGGGTCAAAGTTTTTCATCCAGTTTTTACCCTGCATATTACATATTGGGAATATTTTCTTCCTGTTTAAATTCTGAAAAATAGATAAATAAGTTTCTATGATGCAAGTGAACATTTGCAATGTCGAGCATTTTAAAACTACACAATTCAATGTTTTGATACTTACAAAATGTTCCGTAGTATTTGTATCTGTAGATTTAGACTTTTTCTTAACTGGTTCAGGCTCCATTTCTTTGTCGAATTCTTCCTCTAGCTCCGACATAGGATTAAACCATTTTTTGTCCTGAAAATACTTACAAGAGTTATTACGGTAACTTTAATACTAATCCATTTCGTGTGGTCCTCTAAGTGAGATTGTACCTTTGGTCGCTTAGACATTTTTAAAAGCTATTTTCTTCCGAAACAAGAGTCCACGAACACGAAATCAACTAACAAAACAAACCACAGTATATCAGCGCGGTCGCTTGCCGCCGGTTTTTCAATTTTAATTGTCAATTTCATTGGGAAGTCAGTTCTTTCAATATTTTGACCTGTCAAACACAGAACACTACTGTCAAACCTCAAGCCGAGGAAATATAATGCCGGCTGTACACACTCGCCGAGACACCCCGAGACAGGGCGAGAGCGAGTATGTACATGATGCTCTCGCCTCGCCTCGCTACCTCTCGTCTCGACTCGGTCGGCCTCGGCTGCGTGTCGGTTTTTTGCGCCCGAGTCAAAGGGTCGCAAGGGCAAACAGCAGTTTCTAGGTTCATTGTGGGCGATATCCGCTGTCTAAATGACGCCCCGAGTGTGTACACGGTGCCCTCTCGTCGAGAGCTTCTCGCCCGGGACTCTCGCAGAGAGCCTCTCGGTGAGTGTGTACAGCCGGCATTAAGAATTAGCTCCGAATCCGATAAATGGTATTCCAAGTCTGAATACCAGAAAAGGTTAGATGTGACAGCTTTGACATACATGACCACTACTATAAATTTTAAAGGCAGTTGTTCAATGAGCTTTGAAGTTTTCTAGTATAATGATATTATAGTTTATTCATGGATGTACATATTTTAATGATAAGTTAAAGCTATTAGTCTATATCGATTATTGGGTACATCCAGAACTAAATTGAATAATCGTTTTCTTTCACTTTTTTTCTTCACCATCCATGTCAAAAATATTTTATACTTAGCAACCTTCAAAACCAATTTACATTACGTAAATTTTGATGTTTCGTATTTTCATTATTTTTGTTCGAATTTTATAGATAATAAGTTAAAGTCGTACCCGTTTCGAATCGAATGTACTGAAATAAACGTATGTGTAATAAATAATTGCCCATTCCAGTTCTGTGCATGAAACTATTATCTAATTATTTACGTTTTCTTTTAGGTCGCCATGCAGGCTATCAAAGCTTTGGGAGCTGCTGCTCCTACCACTGTTTTATCTGTTGTGAAGAAAGGAGCGTTTACACCTGCCTTAGAACAAATACGCAAAACCCATTTACCCGCTCCCAACCCAGACAAAAAGCGCCCATATTCACCATTTCAGGATACTTCCAACTTAGCAGAGGTTGCTGTTGCACGTCTTGATGATCTGTTGAATTGGGGAAGGAAAGGCTCTCTGTGGCCCATGACTTTCGGTTTGGCATGCTGTGCCGTGGAGATGATGCACACTGCTGCGGCCCGATATGATATGGACAGGTATTTATCAATACATTTAGGGATATGTCTAAAAATTAAAAGCATTAGGTAGCTGGTTACTGTTTTAAAATTTTTCTACCATACACATAGGGTATGGTAGAAAAATTTAAGCATAGGTATACTTCACTGTCTACCCTTGGTAAAAATTATTTTGCTATGGTTTGCCTACAGCGCTCTACTTTGCAACCCATCAACTGCAGGAACTAAGTCTTATTTATACTGTTCTGTGGTACAGATACGGTCATGGCATATAATGCGCAATAGCCAAATGGTATTAAAAAGTGTGTGCAGAAATATAAACAACATGTTTGTTATGTGAAATGAAATATTTGGTTTAATATGTTTTGAATATTTCATTTTAGATTTGGTGTTGTATTCCGTGCCTCACCTCGTCAATCGGATGTGATGATTGTGGCTGGTACACTTACAAACAAAATGGCACCAGCATTGCGTAAGGTGTACGACCAGATGCCTGAACCGCGATGGGTAATTTCCATGGGAAGCTGTGCTAACGGTGGAGGATATTACCACTACTCTTACTCCGTTGTAAGGTAATATATACATCTGATATTTTTTATTTGAATTAGTAGGTAATATTATTTTATAGATTTTTTGATTTCTTACCAAGATGTGAGGTGTTTATGTCATTAGTCCTCACAAGAAGGTCACTACAAGAAATTTCAACAATCATAATAAATATAAACTAAATTTATAATTTGTTACATCCAATCCAATTAATAATATTTTGACACATTTCAGTGTATTTACAAAAGAGAATTTCTATAATGCTTACAATAATTTTCCTTGTTTTACAGAGGATGTGACCGCATAGTGCCTGTAGATATCTATGTCCCAGGTTGCCCACCCACGGCTGAAGCTTTACTTTATGGAATACTTCAACTGCAGAAGAAAGTCAAGAGGATGAAGACCTTGCAAGTTTGGTACAGGAAGTAAATAGAAAATAGTCATGAATCATATAAATAAACTTTATTGTAAATGTAGAAAATCATGTTTCATTTTTACTGTCACATATAATGTTTATTAGTAACCATTAAATAAACCATTTTATTGTGAGCAAAGGGTATTCTTGTTTCTATTTTGGTTTAGATACAGTTTGCCTTATTATGTTAGACCTGTACAAAATGCTTCCACAGTGATAGAATAGGCCCATAGGTACAGCCGGCCATACAGGTAGTCCTGCTAGTTTTGATGATTAAACTTCTGTTGCTTACTCTCAATCAGTTGACTGTGCTTTTTGTATGAAGTGGAATTTCTTTTTCGTTCGGGGGCATTGACGTTTACCAAAGACTATGAAATGGGCTCTGTAAGGTCCACAGAAACAGTAGACTTTGGCAAGTAAATAGATACTTGCTAATGTCAGCACAAAATAATATGTACCATTCTGTCTTTGTGACTATTTGGCCGAATGACCATCAACTATGTAGAGATCAGTGCAATGACTTACAGAATGTTCTAAATATATAGTATTGTAAATCCAGTGGGTTTTTGTTTTTAAAATTAGGCGGTAACCAGAAAAAAAAATGCTTCATCCAACAATCTATACACCTAGTACAATCTCAACTGAATACAATATGAATTTATAACACGGGAAAATTGCCGTTCTCTGATCTAGGTGCGGTCTTAACCATTAACAATGCTGCAAAGTAACTACCGATTTCATGCGCTATTTCTTAATGAAGCTCTAATCCATGCTACTGCCTAGGTACAACTGCTTCGATGACTTGTGAAGTGTGCCGGGTAAACCTCACCTGGAATATTCCCGTGACATCATCCTACAACAAGGGCAGTGACCCCCTGATATTTTTAGTACAAATTCAGATAATTAAGGTGACTCGCATTATTTATAGAAAAATTGCATAGTTATTTTCTTTAGAAATAAACGTAAATGTATTAATTTTTTCAATGGTATTGGTGCTAAAGACACACAGTAGTGTCACCAGTACCATTAATGGTATAAATTAATAGTATCAAAGACACCAAGGGTCGGTTTCCCCCGGTTACTGAAGAAACAACTGATGCTGGTATTGGGGCTGATAAGATAGAAGATTTGGTTGGACTAGACTAGGCATTGGTATATGTGAAAAAGGGTAACCCAAATGGTTTTTTGAGGATTTGCCAACCAAAGTGAAACACCCACAGAAGAAAAAAGATAGTTGCCGTTGCTACCTACTTACCCTCCGGATTACTAGTACTACCAAGGTGCACACCTGGTAGTCACCCTTTAGTGTAACACTGGTACTACTATACAAAACGACCGTTTACTTACGCTGGTAGTACTACCGACCAACATTTACATAATTTGAAGTAAGTTTGTTTTTTCGTTTTTGACATGGGTTCCTTGGTTAAAGTTGATTGGTGTCACAGGCTGAGTGACTTTCTAGAATTTCGTTAGCATTTTTAATTTGACCTTTTATTTAAGACTGATAAACGTGGAGTTGAAGCTCGGGTGGTTGTCCTGGGTCGCACAAAATTCGATACTTACCTACATGTTTTGAAGCTATGCGAGGGCCTCTCTGACTTACCATAACATCCTGTTGAGACTGCAGCCGGGATGCGTGTCGACGTTCAATAGGTACCTATTTGCTCACTCGTCTTACTGCCTCTAACTTCAATAGTGGTCTGGGATTCTGTAGCCAGGTTAGGGCACACAATTGCTACTTCAGATTGCTAAACCATGCAAGGCCCTTCTGATAAATAAATTCTACTCGTCCCAAATGCTAAGTCGTGGCAGCTCGTGAATTTTATTTACCATTAGCTATAAGGTTTAAGTGTGAGAAAACGGAGGAAGTTAGTAGAATCCATCTCCAATAGATTTACATTAAGGGGCACCGTAGTCGCACCGTTTTACACTCGCAAATGTCATGTTCCTTATAGGAAGAGAGTAAACCAGAACATTGAATATTGAGACACTGTGACTTAACTGCGACTATACTGTACAATGGGGCGTTGAGTCTTAGGGAATTAAAAAGTTTTACTAAGTAATAGTTTAGATTCAAATTACTTCAGGTAATTTAAAGTTCCGCCCGGTTTGCTCGCTTTGTTGGTGTCATAATAACCTAACCTAAGATGACTTCTTCCATAAAGGCTGTAGTACCTACTGTTCGACCTCAAAAGAACCTCTGTACGATCAAGGATATAGCAGTCCGCACGTTAGATACGACACCTCTGTACAAGTTATTAAAATGAAACATTGCACTTTGGTATAAAAATCAAAAGTTTTAATGGTATTTTCTGAATCGCACCAAGCTTTCATTAACTTTTTAGTATACAGAACGTTTGTATTACTAAGTATAATACACTTTCCAATTGCTCTTTGCTTGATATCATAACGTCGAACAGTCAAAATAAAAGGAATTACATGATTTTGTCTGACTCATTCAAGTAGCTACATTGTTTCAATGGCACATACTTGCTTTTAATAATTATCAATGGATTTACAAGCATCCCTACTCATCTGATATTGGTTCACGTCAAAGAAACAAATTTTTATTCTTAACAATGGCTTATGAAACACTTTACACAAATATGAACAATGTGTTGATTAGTTAGATCTAAATCTGAGAATAGACACTATTTAAAGTCAGACAAAACGTAGGTATTATTTTTTATTATGATAATATCACATAATTTTAAATGCATTTCATAAAAGAACATTGAACTGCTATGAAATATAGATCGAATATCGAGTCTACTACCACAACAAAACGCAGGAGTAAGAATAAATAAATAATACTCCACTGGTACATTCGAAACACCATTGAGATTTTAACGGAAGCGTTAAATAAACTCCCGGTACAATAATAATTTATGGGATTTACCTTTGTAATGTCATTAAATAAACCAATTCTATATTTTAACACTAGTTTACACGCTAATATTTACATTATATTTATAAGTATATATATAAATATGTATATAATCGATAGCGATTCATGAATCCTATCGTTCACATGATCAATGATGTATAATTTACTAAATGGTCACGAATAACATGCGGGGTAGGTATTCGGTAATGTGTGTGATCGCGGCAGTGCGTCGGTGATCGCTAGTGAGTGTTATTGCACGTGGGGGAGTGTCGGGAGCGCCATCATCGCGGCTCCTCCTTCTTGAGCAGGTCGAGGGGCGCGAGCGGAGCCAGGGGCGCGAGCGGGGCCAGCGGGCCGTGCGGCGCGTGTCCGTGCGGCGCGTGGTGCGCCAGCGCCAGCGGGGGCAGGCCCGGCAGCGCGCCGCGCACGCCCAGCAGCCCGCTCGACTTGAGGTGCTGGTGGTGCGCGTACGCCGACAGCATCTTGGCGCGGTCCTCCTCGGCGCGGATGGCGGCCTCCACGAGCGGCGTGAAGCGCATGTGCTGCAGCGGGTCGAAGGGCGAGCGGTACGGGTCCCAGGCGGCGCCGTACGCCGGCAGCGCGGGCGGCCGCGGCGCCTCCTTGCGCTCCTCCTTCGGCGGCTCCCCGTTGCGTAGCGGAGAGCGCTGTCGGACTCGCTCCATTTCCCTTTTGCGGCGCTCGTCGCGCTCTCGCCGCTCTCGTTCGCGCTCTCGCTCGTCGCGCTCGCGGCGCGCTCGGTCGTCGGGCGGCGCGGGGGCGGGGGCGGGCGCGGGCGCAGGGGCGGGCGGCCGCCGCCACGCCTCGTGCAGTGCGGCCAGCGAGGGCGGGTGGTGGTGCAGGGCGCCCGGTAGAGGCAGCTCTCTGTATGGGGAGAGACCGAACGGCGGCGGGGCACCTCCCACGCCAGGGAAACCGCCTGCGCCATACCGCGCGAACGGTGATACACCTGCAAATTACGATTTTAAAAACATTACTAGGAATCCAACGAAAATTGCATGCACTTAAATGATTCAAATTTAGTTCGTGTTTTTTTCTGGGCGCAGAAAGATGACCAGTTCAAACTGAGACCGACTCTACGAATCTTGGACAATAACATCTAAAAACAGCAATGAATACTAATGGAGTAGATAGTAGTGAAAGTGTTGGGTACTGACCGAGGTGCGAGTGGTGGTGGTGCGGCGGCGGCAGGTAGTGCGGCGGCAGGTCGTAGGGCGAGCGGTAGTGCGGCGGCGCGGCGGCGGGCGCGGGGAAGGCGCGCAGCTTGTCCTTGTCGGCCGCCGCCGCCGCCACCGCCGCCGACACGGGCCCCACGCCGCCGCCGCCGCTCGACACCACCACGCCGCCGCCGCCGCCTCCACCACCGGACTTCTCTTTCTGCTGGTGGTTGTAGATCTCCCACGCGATGCGTACGTGCATTGCGTTCCATTTGCCCGTTTTCTGTAATCGACCAGGCAATTTAAATATGAGCCAAGAGGCCTATAGACTTTAGGAGAAAAAATAAATGTATTTCAAAAGTCGGGGGGCGCAAGTAAGTAAGCAAATTTTGTGAATAAGAATATACTTATTCTATAATTAAGAAGCAGGTCTTTGATATTCTACTAAGATATTATTAGGTATTGGAGTTTAGAAAAATGTAAGTAAATAGGTAATTTCTACTAAGTACATGACGGTATTGCAACATGCAAGCTAAAACACTGAGATGATGAACGCAAAAACATTATGGTCTTATGATTGTCAAATAGTTCAATCGATGGAATTGCTAGTAAACTAGCGTACGAAACCTACCATGAATAAATAAACGAACATGGTGGCATTTTTTAAATCTACTTACATCGATAAAATATCTGACACTAAATGAAATATGAATTCACACAGAACTTACGCATTATCAACGATGTAAAAGTAATCTGAGAGTATTCTATAAGTACGTTTTCACCCGTTTAAACGTTTTTAGTAATGGAGGTAGTCCAACATGAATACTAGAAATATGTATAGAACATGCCCAAACCGTAGTAGTTAAGGGTAGCATGACCGAATAAACATTTGCGCTGCGTACACCGCCTTACTTATCGTTTTTACTCAACAAATAACAGGTTGCACTCCATTCTTTCCCTATCAGCACGTCCTGACGGCTATAATATAGATATGGGGAACAAAGCTCATGAACTAATGGCGCTAGTGTCGCTTGATCCTAACGTCACGATTGGTTAAGTCCATTTGACAGATTATATCACTTTCATTGGTTTATTAAGTCGAGGCGAGTGTAAGAAGCGTCATTTGTATTCATGTTCGCGTTTTGTTCCCTATTAGTCCGAGCTATTAGGTGATGGACCTACCTGCGGCGGTCGCGGCGGCTTGGCGGCGGGCTCGGGCGCGGACACTAGTGTCGGCTGCAGAGGACACAATGTTAGACACGCACATTCACGACATATAGCAATGTGCTCCATTTTTCATAGCTACTTGTACGATAAGATACCAGAAAGAAATTATTTTTTAAAAACTTTTGCTGTCACTTTAATCTCCGTGTTGGTAAAGTTTAGTTTACACGATTTCGAATTTTGTTCTTCAAAATTACTCGTTTGATATGTCAGACTGTCGGTGATTATATTAAGGTATCTTGTAGAAAACTTTTTTTACCATTTAGACATTTAACAAGCAGATGTGTTTAAAAAAATGGAGCACACTGACAATAATTTGAAATGTAATAAAAAAGCAGACAACAATGAGTAATGAGATGAATGAATAAACAAAATACAGACAGATGATCCAATTCTAATGAAGTGGGTTACAAACAGTATCTAACAACTATTTATACTGAAAATGCAAAAAAAATATTCTATTAAACATATAGTAAAAAAATACAATATTCTATTGTGTTCATCAAACTTTACTTGAGTAGGTACTCTTTTCGCATTTGTTACTTGAATTATATTATACATATATTTATGCACGATTTACATAATAACGTACGGCAAAGAATTGTATAATGTCTCTGAAGAGAATAGAGCCTATATAGCAAAAACCGACTTTGTGACTTGTCGAATTTGAAGTTTATAAACTGCAATTTCGGACGACTCGAATACATAGGTCTATAGTTGATGAACACAATATCTCTTACTTATAAAAATAATTACACTGAGGATATGCAATTCAGTAAAGAGTTTTGTCTTCTTCACGTCTTGTTGAATCTCTGAACGATATAAGGTAACAACTAGACAGTTTAACTTATACTCGGTGTAACAAATTTTTATTGGTATGGCGAAATAATATAGAAGAACATACTACGACGAAGCATAGAGAATCCTCCGATTCCATAGTGCAACTACTGTATACAACTAATAGTGGTAAATTTTAAATCCTTCTAAACATCTGATTACAAAATGTATACATGTATTTACGTTTCTCGACTGTTAAGTTTGTTTACGAGCTTCACAAACTGCAATCAATCTATTCGTGGGTAGTCGAACGAAGTTTGTAGTTTAGTTGTTGTTGGCAATGTGTACTTAACAATCAAACAAAAATCTATCAAAAAAAATGATCAAAAATATGACAGATCTTTTGTTATTCTGTCAAATAATTATTTTTTGTTAATCTGTCAGAAAATTTCCAATTAATTGTGCACAGTTGAGCTATGGGACCGACAGGATAGTATAGAATCGGCTGGGGCCACCCCTGGATGTAGTTGGCTCAGGCTGTGTCTCAGGGTGCCATATGACCCAGCCGCTCGCCGAGGAATATCCATAAGCACGATAAAAGGAAAAGGATAGTATAGTGAGGTGTTGAGGTGTTGAGACTGACCTTGGGCGCGAAGGTGTTGAGCGGCGCCGGCGGCACGTAGGGTGCGGGCGGGTGCAGCAGGCCGGCCGAGTACGGCGCGTAGCCCAGCCCCAGACCCGACCGGTACAGCGACGGCATCTTGCCCACCTCCTTGAACTGCCCGCAACACACCTCTTATATTAACATCTATTCAGAGAGTTTAGCTAGGCTCAATCTAGTATCATCATCAGCCACATAACGCCCACTGCTGGGCCAATCTAGTCTGTGTACTTTTTATATACGTTCTACTATGTACGTTTGTATTTCAAAATCCTTGCAAATTTTCGTTTTGTAGTGTCCATATTCACAGACAACCTACTGTATTAAAAAAAAATGTTATTTTGTCACTTTCAAACCGACATACATACTCCGATATTATTTTGAAGTGGCGTTACTCTTAGCACTACAACATCTCCAAGATCACACATGTATTACAGTAAAGAGGTAAAGGAGACTCACGAGTGGCGGCGCATGATGCAGTCCGGGCGGCGGCTGAGGGTGCGCGGAGTGTTGCGGGTGTGCGGGGTGCGAGGGGTGTGCGGGGTGCGGCGAGGGGTGCGCCGGGTGCGGCGCGGGGTAGAGGGGGTGGTGTGGCGCGGGCGGGGGCGCGGGCGGCGCGGCGGCGGCGGCGGCGGGCGGCGCGGCGGCCGGGTGCTGGTGCACGTGCGTGTGCTGGTGCTGGTGGTGGTGCATCTCCGTGCGCAGCGCCAGCCCCGCGCCCAGCCCGCCGCCCAGCGCGCCGCCCAGCCCGCCGCCCAGCCCGCCCGTCAGCCCGCCGCCGAGCCCGCCCGCCGCCGCCAGGAACCGGTTGTCCAGCTCGCGGCGCAGCAGGTCGGCGCCCGGACCTGCGGTCACATAAGTTATAATATTACCCGATTGATACTAAAATTAAAAACAAATTTGGTTTGTTTTAGTTCCATATCTACAAGTCAAAGATCCGGAATCTAGTTAAATAATAATGAAAACTAAATAAAACAAGGATTATTAAAATATACTTACTGGTTTGGAAGAGCGAATCTGCGGCAAAACTCTGCGCAGGTAATGGCGCGCCAAATAATGGTGGAGGAAACGACGCACTCGATCGGCTGAAAATGAAAGTTAGAAATAAGTTTCTGTCCACGCGACACGACGGACGAAAATTTTGTAAATATTATATTTTAAGTGAAAGCTGAAATATGTACACATGGTGGTGACACATGTATTCTATTCGCCGTCACCACACGAAAAAAAACTCATAAATCATGATATTTGAGATCAAAGATAACCAATTGTATAGGTTTGGTTGTCTTTGATCGTGATCCATGTACTAATAGTAATACTAGATGCGAGTGACGATGTTACAATTGGAAAGTACAGTCATGAAGGTTGCAAGCCAGGTCTGTGCAAAGATAGACTGTTAGCATGCGTGTGTGTGTGTATGTGGTAGGTATGCGTGTTAGCAAGTGAGCCAGCCGGTACGCACCTGACGCCCCAGTGCGCGGCGGGCTTGGCCCCGGAGCTGATGCTGGGCACGGTGGGCACGGGCGCGGCGCCGGGCCCGGCCGCCGACACCGCGCCCCCCGGCACCCCCGCCCCGCCCCCCGGCGGCCCCGCCGCGCCCTGCACCCCCACCACCCCCGCCGACGTGGCCAGCGGCGCCAGCGGCGGCAGAGGACCCAGCGAGCTCGCCACGCCCGACTGTGGAATGGAACACGTATGTTTACATGAGTTCGTCGACTTCTCATTTTAAGACGTCACTTTTTTTGGGTTAAATATGTGGAAAATAAACAATTAATATTAGTTGTACCAATTGTGTAGGTATATACAGCCCATTTTCCGATCCATTTTAGGGCACATGCACGGCACGACAATTTTTTTAATACCAATTCGCTGTTATTAATGACATCTTTACCAATTATTTTGGTGAATGGCCATACAACTTTTCAGTCACGTAGAAAAACACGTAATAAAAAATATACAACTAAACTCAAACAAATTAAAGTGCATTGACCGAATCTTGACCCTATCGATCAGCTGATATCTATTAATATCTGTTTTCTACGTACGTTAATTTTCATTAAATATGTTAACATATTTAAATGTATAGTATGTGAATCATGCGCATATTAAAACAACACTAACCGAAGGTAACGTGGGAGCGAGCGAGACGGCTATAGGCGCTGGCGGTAAAAGGGAGCTTGACGATGTTGCTGGCACACTTGTTCGTGATAAACTGCTTATACTGAAATAGAACACAATCTCACATTAGTTCAAGTTGCTCGACTAGGAATAAACATTAACAAGTAAGAATTAGTTTGTAGAAAGGGCATTGAATTTCATAATATGTCGATATGGACATAATTTGTACATCAGACGATGTTGACCTGTTATTATACAAGTAATTTAAGTCAGTTGAGTGAACCTCAAATGTCAAAACATTCACTAATGCGATGTTATAATAGACAAATCAATTACTGTATAGACAGAACATTGATTAGTGTCTAACATACATATTGGTGTAACTGGTCTCCCCGCGCATCTCCCACGTTGGGGTGGCGAGCAGCGTGTATAGCTGGTTCCCAGTACGTAAGTGTAAAGTGTGCGAGAGTTTACCTGAAGCTGGAGGCGGAATGGCTGCCGGCGCCGGCGGCCCCCGGTGTGTGTGGTCGCACGCTTTTCGGCGTCTTTGGTGCCACCAGCGGCGATGCCGATAGTGATGTCCGCTGGACGTAAACAAAAAAAATTGTTCGTAAAGTCATACAAGGTTCTAATAAAGTAATAACACAACATACTGTTGTTTCAGTAGAAACTTTCTGAAACAAATACATACGGTAGTAAGTAAAAATATTTACCGTGTCGGTGGTGTTTCTAGGCGAGGCAGCCGCCGGCGGTAAGTATGGGCTGTGCTGGAGATTGGCGGCGTAGGGCGCGTACAGTGGCGGGTACGGTCCCGCAAACGCCGGGGACGGCGCGAAGCCGTTGGCGGGCGCGGAGACCGGCGCCGAGACCGGCGTGTCGCACGCCGTGGCCGGCGGGATGGAGGCCGTGGCCGTCGCCGTCACGATGGTGGGCGCGGCGCTGGCCGGCTCCAGCCCGCCCGTCAGTGCCGGCACCACGCCGTGCTTCAAACTGTTCGTGGTGCTCGTACTCGTCGATAGACTCGCGGCGATAGCGGAAGGCGGACTTGACGTGGTCGGGACGTGGCTCGACTGACTCGTGGAATGACTGCTGATCGTGTGACTGAGATGTAACGCACTCGACGTCGTCGAAGGAACGTGATTGGATATATGGTTGGCGACGCTGAACGGCGTGAGGTGCGGCCGCGCCCCGTACGGCTGGACGGGCGAGCCGAGCTTCGCTATGCTCGTCTGACTCTGATACGGTATCGAGTGGTTATTGTGAATACTGGAACTTAAACTCGAGGGTATATGACTAGAACCGATGGTGGGCGCGGCATAGTGTCTGGGCGGGGGCGCGGCGGGCGGCGCGGGTAGCGGCGGAGCGGCGGCGGGCGGCACGGCGGCGGCGGCGGGCGGCGGGCGCGGCGCGTGGTGCAGGTCGAGCGGCGCCGCGGGCGGCTCGCGCGTCTCGTGGTTGGTGTGACGGTAGTCGGGCAGCGCGGCGTGCGCCTGGTAGGCGGGGTGGGAGGGGAAGAGCGGCGAGGGTGCGGGCGGCGCCGGCGTGGGGCTGTCGGCGGCCTGCCGCGCGCCGGGCTGCAGCGGCGTGGCTGCGGCGTGCGCGGCGGCCCTGTGCGGCGGCGGCGGCAGAGCGGGGGGCGGCAGGGCGGCGGGTGCGGGCGATGGCGCGGGCTGCGGTAGCGGCGCGGGCGCGGGCGACGCGCTGCCGCCCACCGGCGCGCGGGACAGAGCCAGCGCGCCGCCGCCGCCCGCGCCGGCTACCCCCCCGCCCACGCCCCCGCCCCCACCACCCACGCCTACCCGGAACAAACCTCCACCGTCTGATGCCTACAATACATAAAAACACATCAGTATTTCATACTGCATAATCTGCTATTCAACTAAGAAAGTAGATAGATTTTATATTTAATATATCTACGTATGTACATGTACGGACCACAACAATGACCTTATCTGCGATTAGCGCACACAATGTTGTTCACTAAACGTTTATTAATTATACTACCAATGTCTTCACTGGATAGGTGTTGTCTGTTTCAATACTTATCTTTCATAACAATGGACATTATCTACCACTCTATTGTAATGTCGTAAAACGAGTAAACTGCAGGAAAATACAAGTTAATCACAATGTTCATGCTCTACATAGCAATTTTTTTAACGGTGACCAAAAATATCATCTAAGATCAAGGTCAATAAATATTCATAATCAAATACGTTCTTTATTACGAAAAAGATTTAGTAGGCGTAAGTTAGGTACAGGAAAACACATTTTACGGGAAATCTGATGAAAGAAGCGTTTTACAAAAAATCGGGAACTACGAAGTATGACGTCATATTGATGGTGATTTATGAAAGTCATAAAATAAAAACATTTATGTTAATTTGTTTTACATCTTGTTGTTTCATGGCAAGAATAAATTAATGGTTGGAAATTTTACTTCCTTATTACGCAGTTTGATCCATTATTTCGTTTAACAAATACTTTCGTGACGTTTGTAGTATTAGTATTACATTTGTACTTACATCTTCGTGTGACGCATCGTGGTATCTAGGTGAGGCATTTCTACTATTGTCTGGACTCGCCTGGAACAAGGAAAATATAATATTAAATACAATACATATGTTGACCAATCTTTTATATTTACCGAAGCTTTGGGAACGTAAAGAACTGGAGATGCGTCATTTTCACGGAAGTATTTGTAATATCTATTGCAGATATTACCAAAATGTGCTACATATTGTACCTATTCAACGAGAGCTTATCGCCAATGACATGTTTATGTCTCTGAATAAAAATACCTAATATTATGAATTATTTTGATCACACTTTTTGTAACGTACTTTGTTCCTTTAACGTTAGGCCATTAAATTACTATAGCTGGGATCTCACATTCAATTACCAACAAAAATTTTACATTTCTCAAGAAGATTATGCCGATTTATGTAACATAACTGTTTCCATGTCGACCGAAGCTAGATAATTAACATCCATCATCGTGTATGGTCTCCAAATTTTCAGAGGGTTCAGTAAAATATCGTAAAACATGACAATTTTTATTTTAGTTTTATACGATATAAGACGCGTAATATTCACGTGCTTAAACTTTTCTTAGACCTAAGCTACGATCGCTCATCGTCCGTAAATGGAAAAGAGTGGAACTTGTCAGTGTCGCGGAACAAACGGAGTTCCATCAATGAAATGTCGAGTGTGTAATACAATTTGTCGTGGGCTGGGACGGGCGCGGGTGAAAGCGGCTAGGAATCGGTCGTCTCGCCCGCGATAACATCAATATTGACACAAAGCTGACTCGCTAACCCGAGCTTTCTTTGCGTAATGCCGCCTTACAACGCTATTAGCATACGTGTTTATGAGCATTGTTTGCGGAAATAGGACAACCTGTTTAGTTCGCTTACAACACTCGCTCGTATCTTGTCTATAATATTTCACATCACTATTTTTGGAACACTCTTAAGCCATTTTCGCCTTGTCGAAAACTTTAATTTGTTCTTGAAAGGGCACACATTATCTCTTACACAACAACACTTAAAATAAAAAGTTAAATCTCAACGATCTTATCTGCTAAAAAAACGGTAATCAAGTTCAGAACCGGCACTAAGTTATTACGCCGTCGAACCATAAAGCAATAAGGCGACAAGAAAAAAAATATTATAAAGACACATCGCTGTTAATAAAATGTTATCGCCGTATTTACGAGAAAATCGCACTGACGCAATTACCCGTCGAGAAAGAATGTCGAAGTCTGTGGGAGTGTATAAGGAGGAATGGAAAGTAATTACACTGAGAAATTTACGGTCGGCAAAGGAAATGGCTCAATAAAACTAGCTGGGTTACCGCGCGTTTACGACGCGGTCCGCTGCGAGCCGCCGCTGTCCTTGCGGACACATACCACGAACCAATTTTACTTCATCTCCTTACCTCGAATGATACTTTAAAACCATGAACCGCGTAACAGAATGGCAAGTAGTCATCTGTTCACATTTCATATTTTTTGCATTCAAATCTAGATTACTGTTATTCAAGTATTCAAAAAGCCCATTTCGTGCGAACAGAGCGATTTATTTCAATTGCGACACGATAAAATCAACCAGAGCGGCGTTTAACATAAGCACTGAGAAACGCCGACCGACGTTTCCTTATCCCTCTTTTGTGAGTGTGCCAATTTGAGGAGTCTTTTATCGATCGTGAAAATAAGAGGAGCAAATCGCTTCGGGCGGAGCGTTCCCGGCAATTGAATGTTTAGCGTTATCCGGCGCGGGGCGAGTCGTGGAGTCCTCACAATAGAGTGATAAATCAAGTATGGGCCGCGCGTGCCGTCCCACCGCCGCCGCCGCCGCCGCAGCCGTCACGTCCGCTGCACGGCAACCTGTGTTGCATACACCACTTGGCGAGATAACAAGATTTAACACAGCGACGCTACTAAATGGATAATAAAGTCAACATTTTCAAAGAGACATCGAGGAATGATGTAGCGCACAAGAACACACACAGCTCCCACTGAACTGCCAACAACGCGCCGATGACTATAAATAAAACAACCAATAAAAATAAACGGTAGCATTAGTCAACTATGTCAAAATAACACAGCGCTATCTTCTAGCAAAGAAACTAATTTATATTTCGTCGCCTGCTCGACACGGAATACGATAATCATTTTTAACAGCAGCGTATTGACGTCGAGCTAGTAGGTACCTACCTAATGGTTTGGTTTCACGAAATTCTCATTGTTAATATTTAACATAAGTCAAAACAGCGGACGAGGCAACTTCCAAAAATTAATTAAGTTTCGAACCTAAAATTTCTAAATTAATTCTATTCAAATTATGAATTCAAAACAGATAACGAAGCATAATCTCCAAGACGGAGTAGAGCGTGCGCCCGCCCCCTGGCCGGCTGAGAGCGGGAAAATGCCGCGCCGCCAGTGACGAGACCCTTCTTATAAATTCTAATACTTTTGTGGAACTTTTAATAGGATAGAAGTTGAAATTCAACAAGATCGCCAAGTGAAGTTCAAACAAAGCGAACCGCTGCCGTCGAGCTGCCTCAAATCTGAAGGCCTACGACAATTATTTTAATACGGACTTTGATCATCGAATTTCCTCGGAAGGATTGAAGACAAATTATTATACAGCTTTAGATCAATTAATTTTTATTAATGTGCTATCGGTCGGTTGACTTAATAGTGCTTTTTTTTAATAATACTAATGAGAATTAAGATTAAGTGGAAATAATTGCGTAGGAAAGCACGTGTGTGATGACACCAAATCTTCTTTCTATTTGCGGGGTTCAGCTCAGTATCGTGCATTTGGCGTGCAGGTACGTGAGTCTTTCTAAAAAAAAAATAGATTTCGCCTTAGGGGCACCAACAACAACTGTACCGTAGTATGCCGCTCAAGTTTTGTCATGAATAATTCAGAACACTGAAGTAATTTATTGTAATACACTGAGCAGACTTCGAATGTTCGCATTCGCCGAGTAATTTATTTCATTAGGTACCAATTCAGTTCGATTCTTAGAAGTAGATGCATGCATGGCGTGGTTGGTTGGTGCCCAAGATCTGATACGAGTAGATTCTAATATTGGTCGGCCTTTGTATGTTGTAAGTCTTTTGTTTTATTTTTAAGAAATTAAAGAAAGCTGGTAAATAAAAAACGTAATGAATATTTAATGCGAGCGAATGTTCCTGACCTGAATTTGGCGGCGCATACAGAGTCACCATAGCCGTCGCCACGCGACTGCCGCTGCATAATAATTGGTGTGGCTCAGACGACCGCGACAAGACTCGATTACCAATACCACAGGGCCTTGTCTCTTACTCACCTACCTACTGTGTTACTGCAAGATATGCATCTAATACATGTCGATTGTCTAGATTGAATCTTTCATTCTTGTTCATATAAAATATCTATATATATACAAGAAAGTCTTGTTAGTTACACCACTTATAACTCAAGAACGGGAGAACCGATTTGGCTGAAAATTAGTGAGGACGTAGCTTAGAACCAGGAGAAGGACATAGAGGATAATATTTATCCCGTTCCTGTGGGACGCGTCGCTATATAGAGGGCGTTATAGTTCGTTTGAAATACTGAAACTACGCGAATGAAATCGCGGGGCGTCCACTAGTATTTTATAATTATGTCAATTATTATCGTGTTTTTTATTAATTGTATTAATTAAAGTAGTAATAGGCAATAAAACCATCTCCTCGTGCAGTCCTCGGAAACGATAAAAAATATTAAGTATGAAATATGGCATGAAGAACGCAATCGTTCTTTTTTCGTCTAACGATTATAAAGAGTTATTGGATAGATACGTGCAATTAAACATAAAAAATACTAGCGGTAACCGCACAAGTATGCCATACAAAAAGTTTAATTGTTTGTGAAACACTTTTAATTATTCATGTTTTGTGTAATGTAATAACGAATAACAAACATAAAGCCTTCAAATGAATATTAAATTCAACTTTCGCAACAATTATAAAACGGCCCACACACAAACAGGCCCTTTGTTGGCAGTAGGTGAGTATTATTTTAATAAACATAAAATTGACTTCAAACAAAGCCAAAGCGCTGCCGGCGGCGGCGGCGTACAGTGTTTACATAAAGATAACACAACACAATATTAAATAAAACACTCGTTCATATTATGTCATAATGAGTGACACCAAACGCCGCTCGTTATAATTTAATAATCGTGTATTATGTCTAATTTGCATAATTATTGTAGTAGATATGTTGATTTGTTGCTATGAAAAACTTAAATTCTCAATAGGATTTTGGTTATTATTCTAATTAGTTTCAACGAGGAAATACCAAAGCGTCCGCTAATTAATTATGTATGCGCGAATGACTGTAATAAATGCTGCTTTGTTCGTAGAAATCTGCTGTCTTTATATTAGGCACTAGAATACGTGACTTGTTCACATATAGTTTGAAATTAAATACTGAGAAATGAATTGACGAGAACGAAATATGAAGCTCAGCTATAACATTGGTGACAAATATAGAAGTTAAATCTTTTAATACAATGCGCCGGGTTCCATTTATAACATCGGAACGACTAGACAGATCTTATTTTCAGAAGAAAAATCTCAAATAAATACGAAGAAATATACCTTACCTACATACGTATTATATGGATTTGTGGATCAAATAACAAATTATGGAAAAAAAAAACACTGTTAATATATTGTAAACTGCCGGCATATCGCAATAAACGTAGAAAGAGGCAACATCCTTCACATACTATCAATGTACTTTTTGTTATGAATAAGATTAGATTTACATCTATGACGTTTTTTGTTTATCGGAATGGAATAGAATAGGTACAGATGTCAGTCTATTAGCACAACGCAAAGATTATGAATGTTGATATTTTTTGCTGAGTTATTCAGTTCCAAATAAATTTACGATCAATGAATGACGTTAATCAGCAGTACGTACAAGTATTAATATTGCAAAAGGGGTCTTGTTAGGTTGCTCCTACAATAAAACGTACGCAAGATCTTGATCCTGTAGAAAACGCTTTGGTTGAATGCAAAGTTCCCTGAGCGGCGTTCCCGAATGATAATATCTAGGAAGGAGGCCGCGCGGAACACTCATTTCACGCCCCGTAAACTGCCCGAAAGGGGTACTATACCAACAATACTTTTGACCGACTGCCACTATTAATTGACTCAGTTTTTAATTGCCTGTTATAAAATAATAAATGCTAATGTAGGCAAGTTTATGTTAACAATCTCGTAAATCGGAATGGGGAGCTATTAGTTTAGAAGGGGCTTATTAACCTACATGAGTATTAGCAGTTCCGTGGTCGCTAGTGGTATAATTACGCGGCAAGTATGGACGGTTGTGAACGTGCAAGGGTAATTTGCATTTTATATACAAGAAACTTACTGCGCTGCCACCGCCGCCGCCGCTCGCTGCTGGGAAACACTTTTTGCAGCCATTAACAGGTTCACAATTGACTCTTTTTTTTTAAGTCATCGTTTATGTATGTTCTCTTTGATATAATGATATCATTGAAAACAATACCTACTAAATAAGCAACGTGCAAGAAGCTGTAAGGCAGCATTTTCTTTTTATCGGTATAAAGTATAAATGTGTATGTGTGTAAGATTATAATTATAGTCATTATTAGTTAGTATAGATATAAAATCTATGTTAAAATTCAAGAAGAATGTAAATATTTCAAAAGGTATAATATTGGAAATATGTATTGTGTACACAAAACTTGAACTTTGGTTCAATAACGCAAATGACAATACAAATGATTTCAAGGCTGTACAAGATTATTTGTCCTAATTAACTATTAGGTACAGCAAAGAACAAATACCTATAAAAGGCTAACAATAGCAATTGTAAATAAAATTTGCTATAAAACAATTCAGAGAATCATTTATTTTATTAGGGGCGTAATAAGCTATCAAATAACATTGCATTGCGGATCGCGTGACTACTGCTGCGGCTTGTTCAACATTTGGGTAATTTCAATCAGATACAATGAATTTGTTAGAACCGTGCCACGGTCTGTCTCATAAATATTTGCCGAGAATCATTAAATTTGTTTTTACATTCCACAACCGGTAATGAACTAATTATTCCTAAAACTAATCGCAGTTGATCGATCTACTATTGCTACCACCCTTCTGATAATATTTCCATTTCAATTTAGGTTTCGGGTAAATTTAAATAAAAATATTCTCAATTGACTGTCTCTCCAGGGTTGTGGCAATAGTAGATCGATCAACTGCGATCAGTTTTAGGAAATTAATTGACTGGCTTTGTTTGGAAAGTATGACAGTAATGACAGTTCTCGGCCCGAAAATCTGTCAGAAAAACGTCAAAGAAAATTCCCCATTAAAAACTTAGTTTCGTAAGCTGATTGAGAATTGAGATTTTTCAAAACGGAACTTCCGTATATACGATATTCCGATATAGATGCAGGATTAACTGTAATATTTTATAGATGGAAAATGGTAACGCGAGTAAAACCTCTGGGGACTTCCCCCATAGACTCTATTACAAATTCAACAACCGAGGCAGCTGCTTGTAGGCTTTGCATATTGAGATTGTCTATCTATGTTTGTAATTAGACCATTTCCATTCGGGGCGTCATGTACTCATGACATGCCACGCTAGACAATGACGACATACGAGTCCGGGCTTTCTCATATTAGCTAAAGTGTGTCAAGTAAGCATAGCCAGCACCAGCACAAACAGCAAAGCGCCGCTTTACCTCTCGTGACCGGACGCAATAACAATTCTATTAGCTTTTTCATGTGAATATTTGCAAATGAAATCGGAATGCCACGTTCGTGTCGTTTGTAATGTCGTTAAAATAAATATTACTTGTCTACGTAATATTTCAAGTGGGTTACAGAAATAGCCAATGAAAATAATATTAAATACACGCCGACCGTCGTCGTCGCCCCGTCGTCATCGTGCAGTTTAAAAATGCTGGTTCAATTTCACGGAACAAAAATGCTCGGGCGTTTATATCGTTCGACTCGACTCCAACTAGGCCATCGTTATAAAACTGTCACGATAAAGTTGTTGGTGGAAATAGGCAAAACAACCGGTATTAAAGAAACAATAACAGTGACTGAAAGGCAGTTAACTCAATAGCCGGGGTATTGGAAAAACGAAATTGATTTGATTGTGTTAGCAAATAAAGCCCCCAGGGAACTTGTAAAGTTTTATGTGAGGTTGTGCCGTAGTTGCTGGCTTGGTAATAACAACTGAGTGAATAACTTGAATGCTTAGCGATAAATT
The DNA here is from genome assembly GCA_012932125.1 of Conopomorpha cramerella. Taxonomy (NCBI): domain Eukaryota; kingdom Metazoa; phylum Arthropoda; class Insecta; order Lepidoptera; family Gracillariidae; genus Conopomorpha; species Conopomorpha cramerella. Next base: position 28,398 of record SJJU01000135.1, read on the forward strand.
TTCGACTCGGACAACCTATACAGAAAAGTTTAAAACAAATTACCCAACTGTATTAGCCTTAGTTGTTTGGGAGAAACAGAACATTTTGTATGCGTACAAAATTACCTTCTTCTCTATGACATTATCTTTTTTGTCAGGCTGATCACACTTGTCCGTTTTGGCAACTGCACCGAGTTTTTCAGCTTTGCCTGTCACCGATTTATTCTCTTCGGCTTTCTGTCGAGCGCTTTTCTTTTTACTTTCTTTCTTGCTCCCGCCCTCGGCATTGCTTCTAACTGAATCTTTTATCCTCACAATGGTAGCTGTTTATTTCCACTTCAGAATCAATAATGCTGTATAGCACTGACCACTCTCAATTTCATTAATATTTTAACATTGATAACATTATTTGAATACACACTCGTCTTATTATCACATAAACAGGCTTTGAACGTTATCACTTCACTAGAGCACGAACAAACAGATGCAAAATCCGTGTAAATATTCACTGCAATCCTGAGTATGCACTGTAATCCTTGCGCCGGTTGTGCGTCAATGGGTCATGAATAAAAATAGTAGTGTGTGGTGTATAAACTCCGACGTACGTCGTGCGAGAACAAAGAAGTGATCGGTACGTGGAGTGGCGTACTTTCGCCGCGGTGTCCGCGACGGGAATGCGAAGAGCGACGGCGGTCGACGGCCGGCGGAGGCGCGCCCCCCTCGCCGCCGCGCAAGCGCTCACTCCCGCCCGCCCAAACCGTCACAACTTTTCCCTCTCAAAAGCGAAAAAATATTTTTAATCTCGGACAAATGTTACAATAGTTTTTATGCGATGATACTTTCAACAACCTAATTATAAAGCTGCGCGATAAAGCGAGAAAATTATGCGCGGAACTAGTCTATTAGGACTGTCACTGTTCAATTGAAAGGCAACGAGCCAAGTTATTTACACTATGTTCAAATGTTGCGAAACATGTATTCTTTGCGAAAATTGGCACACATTAGTCATAAACGCACGAGCTATTATTGATTTCATAGAAAATATACAGAGCAACTATTTTCAGATTTTGAGTTTGCATTTTAATATTAATTACACTCCTTATTATTGTTATTGTGTGACGTGCATTGCACAGTTTATGATTATTTCACATCAATGTTTCATAATATCTGACTGTATGTTTGAATTATTATATGTGTAGGTATAACGGTAAACATGTGTACCTAGAGGAATTATTTCATTCGCCTAGTACCAATATACCTAGACATTATATTACGACATTGTTGTGGGCATAATGTCTCACAGACTTGGTATATAAAGGTTGTACAAACATTAAGCTTTGTATACTCGCATGTGTGTAAAGATGCCATAAACCGATTTATTTATATTTTACAGCGTATTGGTTTACGACGTCGATTAACGCCCGCCGCCTTGTGGCAGACAATATCTGCGGAACTAAGGAGTTCAGACATTATAAATGACGACATATTATTTTGATAGCGCAACAAATCCCGAATTGTCATGATTATTTTTTTCATAGCGAATAATAAAAAAAATCTAAAATTTACTTTACATTTCTTTTTCATTAACAATCCCGAGTCTAATACGCGAAAAGAGTGTTTTCTTCGCTCGAATGAAAACGAAAAACAGGGAATCGTCTGCCGTTGAATAAATCATTCGAATAAAAAATAAAGACGGAGAGATGTACATACAAAAGGACGCAATAAAAGCGCTCCCCATTGAAATTATTAATTTGAAATACTTTATTCTGAAAACGGGAAAAAAAAGATGAAAGGAATTTCAGGTCCCTCGATTTGAAGGGGCAGACATTTGAACGTCGGCAGGCAGCAAGGGGAGGAGGATAAGCCTTGTGAAAGTCTACTTGGAGTCACATTACAGCAGACTGTCGTCGGTGACTCCATGACCTACCACCCACACGACAATGTGAACACAGGTCTCGAAACGACTTTAAAATCCACGCTCCAATCGCAAAAATTGTATTACTCATAGAGACAGAAGTGAACAAAAATAAAATCGGTAAAATGCTTTGCAAAGCCACCGGGTTTTCGGAATATGAAAAACGAAACTGCACCGATGCGAATGCAGAAACCTTTTTCCATTGAAGCGAATGCAGTTAGTCAACAAAACGTAAAAGGCATTTCGAACTTGCTTTCCGGCGATGTATGTATTGGTACGGGAATGTAATAGATGTTTTAGTGTTCTCATGTTCGCGTTCTGTCTGACAACTTTGGGACCGGATGTGCGATATATTGATTTCCGATTTGAAATATAAACAGATCTGGCCAAGTGAGTTACCTCATAGATATTGATTGATGTTTCGAGACCTCGAGCACTGCTAGTAAATACGATTTACATAATGTGAGATTGGTATACATTGTACGTAGTATTGCATATACTACGTACAATGTATACCATATACTATGTAAAATGTAGACCACGGTTTAGCAACCTGACGATTGGAACACATGATGTCAGTACAGTTTTCGGTTGCAATAACCCTTGTTTTTGGATGGCACTATACTAACTATGTATAGGACTTAATGTTTGCCAATAAAAAAATATTATGTTCGGGAAACAAACGTGAATGCATACGGGAAATGAAATACGGCACACAGTGTGTGGAATAGCAGCACTATTTAACGTTTCGACACAACTGAAAAATGCTTATTCAGACATTACTGTTACTGGGCGTTTCTATGTAAATGTATGTGATGTAATGAGATGTTCAAGGGTACACACAATAACTTAGGGGTTATAATATAGTGTCGTTGGGACGGTGTTACTTTTGTCTATCATGGTATAGCATGTGCAACACCTTTGTATTCAACAAGTGATTCTAAACCAAACAGTTTGTAAAGGATTATATCTGTACCCATTGATATAAAAAAATAAATAAAAACTTGCTGTTAATAAAATGCTTAGCAGCGCCGGAATATTTAGTTTGAACTAGCATTCCGTTGCGGACATTCCGACAGAACTGACAGATTATTCACGTTTTTGTGGTTTTTTGGAGTTCGTTCTAAAAGTTCTAAAATGTAAGAGATTTTTCAGTGTCCAGAGAACTTTGAATAATAATGATAAACATAATCTTAACTCACATTCCTAATCCCAAGTAGGTAGGTATACTTAGCAATGGGTTCTGTAACTGATTAAACACAATGAAATCCACTTTTCCTCTCGTCGTTGTCTCGTAAATGATGCTATAAAACGTCGCTTATCGATTATAACCGCCTATTAAGCGCTCCGGGGCATAATAAATTTATACGCAAAACAATACACGGTATGTAAATTACAGTAGTCCTCGGATTATGTAGGCTGCAGATTTGTTCGCCGCCGCCGCCGCCCGCCGAGTGACAAAAGTAATTAACACTTACGATACAGTCGAGTGGCTGGTTCACTGGCGGGACCCTCGGGGCTCTCTTTAATGAGGGAGTGCGGGCCCTCGATAACCATCGCACGCCGATGTCATTTTAGACTACATTATGTTTAAACTTCCCCTCAACACGGAAAGTCGTGGATTAAAAGGGTTCTTGCGTTTTGGAAAACAAACAACAAATGTTCACGCGATGTAACACGCCACGGTTGTAGTTCTAAGTTTCAACTGATTGATCTGTTCGAGTGCAACACAACTGTTTGTTATCAATTTGTTTATGATGTTTTTGATATTGTGTGTTCATGTCGTGGGATGCTTGTTCTGTGATGTTTACTTGGCGGGATACGGCCCGGTGGGCAGGGAGGTGGGCCGCCCCCGGCTAGCTGCCGCAATGTCGGATTATTTCAAAACTCGTTCATTCAATTTACGGTGAGCGTATTGTTTAAACGCGTTCTGCGAATCGCACATTTTAATTTTATTATCGAAGGGAGAAACATTTTTCAATCGTTTTAACTGCAATATATTTCAATTTGGTGCGTTAATGTTGAAATATTTTTGCTGGTTATGTGGACGAGTTCACGTAACTGCAGATTATTGTCATGTAGTAAATATTAAAAAGAGAAAGTAGTGCGTCAATTGGAAAGTATGAGAGATTATTTAACTTCACACATCAAAGTGATTTAGGTACATACAGTATTAGGCACTAATCAGATATACCAACATACAACACACACACGTAACCTGTTTATGTTATCCAACGTAACATATAAACAAGGTCTAAGTACTCACTAAAAGTAATTTCAGCGAGTAGCATACTGGAAATCATAAATGCTCACGTAGAAATAACAAGAATAGCACGAAATAGTTGTAAACACACGGAAAGTATGCAATTCGTGTTGTGAGAAGATTGCAAGTGCATGTAGGCTAGAGTTGGCAGCCATATTGCTGGGAGGGTGAGGACACGAGAGTCTACGGAACGAGGAGACATAAAATTTTCAACGACCGCGCCGAGTATCTGCCGGCATTATCTACCCGTTTGCGAGAGAACTCCACTGCCGCTCCTCATATCTTTTGAATAAAATTTCTCAAGTGCACGTTTGTTTTGTGTCTCGTTTGCTAGAAGCGTTAACAGCTGGTGGCGGAAACATTAGTCGCGATACAAGTGACGTGTCGTTCTCCGCAAGATTGTGCACTCTACAGTATTTATGTGAGAAGCATTCGCGTAAAGTAAATATTTATTGGGAATTTGAGAATTAAAGAAAGCAACAGGTATTTTTTTTTGTATGCAATGAATAACACATTACATCGGTACAGATCCATAATTCACATTTCTACGTCATCAATAGGTAAGAAACATTGTTTGTTTGCTTTAAAAATACACAAAACAAATCAAAGTAGTGGTGTCGAATACAATATGCTTTAGGGGCTCGTATAAATATCAAACTGTAGCGAAGTGCACGAGCAGACAAAACCCCAGCGAGAGTAACAGAGTCGGTGGAGGCTGCCACCCCGAGTTCAGAGGCTACTGACAATCTCGTTATAGATGTGAATAAATAATGAGTTAGTATTAAGCTCGCCTTCCGCGCAGGGGGAGGGCAGAGCAGGAGGGCAGCCTTTGTTGTCGGCTGCTCACTGCGGCGCACCGGGATTGCGAGCGCCGCAACACCAATTTATTCCGCTAATCGGGCCACACCTCGCCTCTCGCTCCACGTAAATTAATTAACCCAGACTTAACCTCAGCATTTAAAACCCGCGAATAATGCACTCTTGTTTTAAAACATGGCCGGCGAATGCACGGATTTAAATAACCGGTTATATGACATCAACTGTTTAAATCGTACTGTTACATTTTAGACATTAGTCAGTAGTCAGTTCAAAGCAAGTTTAGAATATGTTCGTGCACGAGCAGGTGGAGTGGAACTTCACGTTCCAGAGCACAGAATGTAGCGGCCGACTGCCAACACGTCTGTCTGCACTCAACAATCCGATCACAGGCCCGTGTCTCATCTATCACATGTCACAACAGAATCAAAGGCAAATCGAATGACACATGCAGAGAGCGCTGGGAAGTACTGTAGCACTGACTGCGATAGATTATTTGGTCCGCCCGACCTCCGTGTTTTGTGGCCGGATTAATCCGCGTGTAAAAACATGGAACGTCAGTAAAAGCCTTTTCAAATTTCATCTAAGCTGCGAGGCTTCACTCGTGGCGTTATGTTTGCAACAAAGCGTTGTTATGAGAGCGCTAGAGGAAGAGTTTCAACGGGTGCTTTGTGTGCCAAATTCAATTGGACGTCATAATGCATTCCGTGGATACAAAGGGACCATAATTGCAATCTAGCGGCTCAATTTAGAATGTGTCCGTGCAAATCCGCAGTGGCGGAGCGTGCCTGCGACAAGTAGGCAGGGCGTGAGGTGCGCGCCGCGTCCTCGTGCCCGTGGGCGGGGTCGTTGTCGCGCATCACACGCTCGCTCAGCCGACCAGCTTGATCGTACGCCAGCACCGTTGTTTTATACTTCTCGCCAACTATTTGGCATCTCAACAATGTTTTGATCTAATGATTCAGAAAAATCAAGATATATTTCAACCTGTCAACATTAAACTGTTTCAATGGAGCTGGTGTGAACATGATTTTATGTTTTACAACGTTGGAAGCTCAGATGCGATGTTCATAAATCACACATTTTCTACAGTGCAGTGAACTAGACACCTACAGTTATTTCCATGGCCAATACTACCTCGCAGACTCCATCGTAAACACATCATTCCAATAGACAATAACTAATCACAAATCATAGACCATTTGGGATACACAAAAAGAATCAAGACACAAAGACTTTTCGCAAAATACCAACCACGACTTTGCACGCCATTATACCGAGCTCGCTAATAAAATAATAACACCGTAAAAAAGTAAGAAACCAACCAAAAGAGATAGCGTAATAAAAACAGTGCAATTTTAGGGGTATTTTGTCGAGGTTATATCCATAAAGTGAGTGGAGACGGCCCGGGGAGAGAGTAGGGTGAGGGGACTCCCCTCTCGCGGCGGGAAGTAATGAATAAACTCAACCCGGCAAATTCTACCTCTTTTAATTTTACATTGAGTACGATCTCACCGCGCTCGACGCCACTGAATTTAAGCGAAAAGCAGATTTTTCTGAACGGACCAACCAACAAAATTTCAGACAGAGGAATAAATTGGTTTAAAAATAGGTGGCAACTGTCGATGCGGGAGAATGAATGGATTGCGACTAAAATTCGGCGGATGAAATCTCGAATGAAACGGTAACACATTAACAAGCTCCTTTCGAATTAATTTCAATCGGTTTCATTATAACTTTAAATGTTCCAATGACTCGCGTTTTTTATGCAAAAATATATTGTTTAATTCCTTCCTAGTAATTAAAAAGTTTTGTTATCAAAGTTTCATAATTAATTTTACAAGAGGGAAGGGCTTAAACGGCGGAGAAGAAAACCACGGCAAGTATATATTATCCACGGGATTGCAACCTCAGCGTCAAAGAAACTTGTCTCCCTTCTATGGGTGGTGTTTGGTTAGATTGAGAACAAAGTAAGCTCGGCTTTGCAACATTTGGACTCAACTGTAGTAGCTGCTAAGCGTAACATTCACTACATTGTTGAAAAAATTTCGTACTTCGTGCGGCGCGACTTGAAAAAAGAGGCAAAGAACGGCGCCAGTAGCTCATTTTGTGAGAGCTGTTCGTATAAAAATGTACTTTGTTTCTGGTCGCTGTCCATATTTCAGCAGTAGGTTGGGGGTGCACCTAGTCCCCACCGCAGACTAATCATGCGCGATGTTCTCTTTAAGGGGCTTAGGGATAGGAAAGCCCGGATTACACCGGGATTGGCTTTAGCGTTTGTGTAAGATAACGTTGTTTTCTGTGATTTACGTCACACTTTTATTGGGATATTGGAATTATATGAGGTCTATATATTTTTTACAACATGTTTAATGAAACACTCAAGAGGTTGGCTGATAAATGATGAATACCAATTATTTTTATTTACCTAATGTCGTATTAATTGGTTTGTCGTCTATTACATATTAAAACAGTGTCGACATTCGTATAATGTCACACCATACCTACATACAATGGTGTAATGTTCACTCAATAAATTAACTCGAGAAGTCGTATAGACATTACTTTAATGCAATAAAAGTAGAAAAGAGAAAAGCTAAGCTAATAAACCAAACAAAGCAAAAAAAAAAACAAATTATTCGCGCATCCCGACGTCGGTATGGGAGGGAAAATAATTCGAGACGACGAGCATTCTCTACTACCGCTGAATAACCTTTAGGGTTCATATAAAATAATGATCAGCCGTTCAAGCGCTCGACTTTTCGTCTGAACCAGTACTGCCTTCTTTCCCCGACTACATTAATCTCGAACATGTCTTTGTGGCAAAGTTTCACGTCGGCTACTTCGCATCAATGCCTCGTGCGACATGCCATCGTGTCACGCGACTGGACCTACACGGTAGAACTAAATAAACAATAATGAATCGATATGGGCCGAGATAATATCGGTGAGAATGAACGTGGGTGCTCCCTTTCTCGGTCCCTATCTTCCGATAAAAGATGCCAGCGATATCGGTGTCGGCGCAGCTATTGCGATACCAATCTATGTTATTTATCGGCCGTGCACTCTGTACTTGGCTCATTGACTTCCAAGCTTCACTATCCATTTATGTTTACGACCGCCGATGAATAAAGACAAATAGTGCCTTTATGTCGTTGTTGTTCAGTGACATCACGTTAGAATGTGTAATTTTCCGGACTCAAGTTACTGTTTTAGTGCCGAATTAAATTGATATTATGCAGCAATCTAACACCAAAGAGAAGCGGCATGTCTCGCAGATAATATTGGTTTATTACGTAGCCAAAGGGGATATAATAGTAATAAGCTTGCTCAACGCGGCATAGGCAGCAGTGGCAGTTTGGCAAGCGTAGGCTGGAGATGCGATTATTATGCAAATGCGTGTATACATGTGCCGGTAAGGATATAATATACGCGGCGTACTTGCGCCTGGGTCCGTGTAAGCGATCCCGTTCGCTTCGATAGCAGCCAAGTAATAAGATAAACACGAGCCGAGGACAAAAACCCCTCAATGAGGCCGCGAGAATGTTCACCGGCGATTTACACGGGGAGCGCGTCGCGTTCTTCGCAAGCCGGTTTGTCTTCCAGACTGGTTATGTTGACAGATTAAATCAAATTTGAGAATTTCATCCTATTATACACAAAATTTTGTTAGCACTGCATCTCGGTGTAAAAGCAACTTGTCATACAAGTTGAGCTAATTACGTACGGCTAATATTTATTTATGTAGGAGCTGTCGAGCCGGCGGCGGACGCAGCCGACGATGGCCAATTAAGAGCACGAGAAGCGCGTTGGCAGACAAGTGGCCAGCAGTCGAGCGCACGACGCTCGGACGTAGGTAATGGCTATTTACTCGCATACGTACGGTGCCGTGTGCCTGTTTGCAACTGCACAACCGCAACTGACTAATGAAAGCAAATTATGCGCGGAAGTGGAAAACGAGGGCGCGACTTGAATGCTTATTCATTTACAAGTCGGAAATGAAAGGTCGACGACGCTTGCAAAAGTGACACTGATAGGGATCAATCGTAAATCCCTTGCGTTGCTGAAACCTTAAAACCTACATAACTTCCTTAGTCAGATATCAAGCAACCCCGAGGGTTTTAAAATGGAAGTTGTGGCAGCTCACTGACGAGTGAAACTAATTGCCTGTAATATGTTGTGTCGAGAATTAGCGTCGGAGAGAGCAATTAATCGTGAATATAGCTCCCCGAGAGAGCTTCCCTCGATTTAGTTCACTTCAGATGTAATACGGTGATTCCCCGGAGAGGGTGGCAGTATCTCCCCGTGTATTTAAACAACTGTCATCTCCGTCGCCCCTCTTGAGCTTGCTCAACTTTGATTACTTTATAATAATCCAGTAAAAACTTCTCGGAGGGGCATTGAAAATCTGCGGATGGACAGCGAGTTTTATTAATGACAGCATGGACGGTAACAATATAAGTTCATTCTGTGTACCTAACTTGTCGCGGGGATTTCAAGCTGGCTGTCATCAATTACGCTTTGTGCGACGTGGTCCGGCTCGTTCCAAAGTAAATAACAAGTACTGAAACTTGAACCGTTAGTCTTATCTTTTGCAGTCGGATGCTCGCTCTACCACTCGGCACTTATTTAATATTTTTTAGTCGACAGAATACTTGAATAGTCTAAAAAGTATTTATGAGAACACAGCATAAAGTGGTAGTTTAAAATACCTATAAGAAGCAAAGGATACATGAGCACTTTACTCAACGCCAAAGTTTCACGTAATAATAAAATTATAATGGTTTCAACGTACTGAAAACTTTGCACAGGTTAACTTTTGTGGGGCTGTTTCCGGCTTCTAAGAACTCTCCTAATGTGAAAAACTTTAAGTACCCTCAACCAAGACAATCCAAACTGAGAAAGAGGCAATCGCGTCAACGAACAAAAAGGGGCTGTAGGAACCAAGTTAGCTCTTTAACACCTGTTATGAGTGAAAATGTGCTTGATCGCCCTCCTATTTGTTTGTATGAAGAGGTTGGGCAATCCTGCTCGGTCCATTGAGGTGTTGGTGTGTGGGTGTGTGTGCATGCATCCCCTCAGAGTGCTAGTGTGGGGAGTACCCCGGTGAACTTTGCGGTCGACTAATTACGGCCGAGCGTCCCGAGTCACACACACGGCGTGCAAATAGCCGGCCGGCTTATCTGAGCCTGCTGCTGTCCCCATTGTGCTTGTGTACTGAAATTTACTGAGCGGCATCCAAATATTGCATTGTTTTGGAACAGACATTTCAGGCTCGCACTTTGTGTTGGAATTGCCATGCGGAACAGAGTTAAAATTTCAAAATGAAAAATGGAAGCGTACCGGAATCGACTTCGCTCGCGATGCTGATGCGAAAAGAGCATTTCCCCAGTTATATTACCTAACCGTTTCCACGCCATCAAATATTCCTTGTAGAATACCGGAAAGTAAAGCTGCGAGTTGAAAATCTAAAAATTTACTGCATCAGGTAAGCTGTGTGGCGTATAAAAGTTATATTCTTATATGGATGCTGTATGTATACATTGTTCGTATGAATGAATGGTATTTAAGAGCTGGAGTTAAATGTGATTCACAGTTTGCACTTACATAGGGTGCGGCTTGAGAGGTTTATCAGAGTGAGCCAGTTGCTGTTGGGTGCAGTGACACAAACAGAATCGCCGAGTACTGCCCGAGTGAGCTGTTGATCCTCCAGGCAGATACCTCGCTCGGCCTCGGCTCGAGTGCTCACACTACCCACTCATACCGCCTACAGATAATTGCAACCCTTTGAAGCCGTGCCTTTGTTCAACTTGCAACTGAAAAACACCCTCTAACCACAACAAAACCCGCTCGCCTTCAGCACTTATCAAATGTTGCACAAATTGTAAAACATACCGAAAACAAAGGCTGAGATGGAAGTCGAGACGATGAAGTTGTTAAAGCGAGTGTTTAAGGTCCGGTTTGCATCGAGACGCTTCGCAAAGTTAGGTCTTATCCGAGTCGAGCCGGTTAAAGTCAAGCACAGCTCAGTAATGCCCGGGAACGGCGAAGTTTGCGAGCGAACACGGTGGAGGACGGGGCGGGATGAGCCGTGTTATTACACCCTCTCACCTACGCAAGGAGCTTCTCAGAGCAGTACTGTCGCGCAAGATTAAGAAGGCGCCCCGCTTTGCTGTTAACTTTGGCTTCCGTACTACTTCTGTCGTTTCTGAATGGAGCTCCAAGTGCACTAGGCATTCTCTTCGTTGGATTTAAAAAACGAGCAAGATTTTCTCATAACCGAATCCCAGTTTCAGCATTTTGAGATACAGGATACTCTTAGAGCATAGCTGTTGAACTAAAAAGGCTGCCGTAACATACAAACGGACGAATCATACATCGAAGAGCTGTTTTATATCATGTTACGCGCCACCACACAGGTCATAAATAAAAGTGCTGAAGAAAAGCCAGATAAGGCGTATGAGAAATAAGTTTAACCGAACGTAAGGCAGAGAGCATTATCATTGGCTGTGAGCGAGGAACAAAAGAAAATTGTGGAGAGCGAGTGTACTAGAGTACTTTATAGGCGCGTAAATATGTTTTATATCCCTCTACTGTCTGTTATACAGTGGCGCGCCGCCCGCTCCCCCTCCCTGCAGGCTCCCCCCCCCCGCACCGCCGGCCCCCGGGGGTGCCTCGACTCGCTCTCGGAAATGCCGAGCTTTAATAAAACATATATTTTTCTGAGCGAGGAAAATACTGGGGAAACTCGCAATTTGTTCTTTCACTTTATGCTCGTTTACAAGACAAAAGTGGAACATTTCGTGAACATTATGTTAATCACGTAGTTGAATAACTTACAAATAAACATTTTATAATGCGATTCCGTGAAATATTCAGGAACATTCTCATACTGATTTAAGTGACATATTTTATTGTTTATACTCTTGTTAATCCCATTATAAAAGAGATTATTTATTATATACAAAATACCAAAAATCAAATGGCAAACAAGAGAAGAACGGTCAATAGTAGACACAACACACAAGTTGGTCGAGCGGTCGCAAGAGACATGCGAGGCTTGGCTCTAGGTGTCCACACTTTCCACTAGCTACATCTAATGTCTACAGGAAACGACGGCCGGCTAACCGCGGGCTTACAGCGGCCACACAGGGATTTACACAGCGATCCCGATACGCCTTCATAATTCAAAGTCAAAATTTTAACGAAATAACCAACTTAAGTATTAAATAACAATGAAGAAATCCAGACTACACGCCTTTGAGGTACGTCTCAATAACTGGGGGAGACGTAGATTAAACAACAAAGGTTTTGAATAATAATGACAAAGAACTTAACATAATTCTCTCGCAAGGCAATTTTCATTTATATAAGTTTGAGATGTTGCTAAAGTAGCGATTAAGATAATTTTCAAAACAAATTTATGCACAGAGCATGAAGTGAGATTACATTTTCTTGTTTCTGCGAGCTCGCGTCCAGGTATGAAAGTGGTTTCAGAGAAAGCCAACGCAGGTGGGAAGGGGGAGCATCCCCCACCACAAATATCTGCTATAAAATATTACACCAAACGAAAGAAGCACTTTCAATTAACGAAGGCAGGTTTGTGTAAGGTAAATCCAGCAAAGAGGCACTCTGACCGACCGCCCGCCGCCGCCTCCGAAAACATTTTTTATTCCATAGCAATTTCTTTTAGAGATAAATTGTTCAGATTTCTCCGAGTCAATTGAAGGTAAAAGAGATTTTTATCGTATTAAATGCTTTGTTCAGGCTTTATTTCAAGATTGGTTGTAGAGTTTCTAACAAGGTTACAGGTGATTTACGCGATGACGTTTACGTATTTTACGGTTATTTACACGAGCGCTGTTCTAGTTGTTTTAATATCATTTATGGTAACTAAGCAGAATAAAATATGAAAGAGGTTATTGTCGTTGATATTCTAGCTAGTCTTATATTTTATTACGGCATTTGTGGAGACGTGTGCAGAGTCCCCCCGATCTGTATTCATGAGGTTGTTAATGCCTCGCGACGCCCTCGCGCACAGATTGTTGCCGCCGCCGTAGTCGCCTATCAAAACTTAACCTTAAACCTTCAACCATAGCGACTATTATCAAAGAACATCTCACGTAGCAGACGCGGACCACCACCACCCTCTCTAATCGACCAGAAATGATATGGCATCCGATCACCTGATGAATGATGATGAGCTTTGTCAAAATCAGTTTACTTAGATCTCTATGGTATTATGTGTAATTTCATCATCAAGGAACATATAATCAGAATAAACATTAAACATTTATCGAGTTCAACAGTCAAATCAATTTCAAGAAAAAACAACAGTTTATCTAGTTAGCAAAACTCAATATCAATTACAAATATTTCTGTTTTCCCTCCGATTACTCCGTTCCATTTGCATTGGTTAATGTTAAAATTTCATGCTGAATTATTTATCTACCGAAACTGGTATGAATGACAAATCCATTAGCTTTGTACGGCCAGCGGTGGCAAACCGGAATAGTGTAAAGGGTATCAAGTATCGTACTATTGTGGTTAGAGTAATGGATTGTGCACGTTTCACAGTAAATCGTAATAACACTAATTAAAGCTCGATAAATAAAACAAGCGGTAAGCCTAATTCCATTACTAGAATGGCATAAATTCGAAATAGTAAAACGGAAACACAGACATTGAACGAGGAAAACTGATATGTAAGTTAAGTCGAGAAGTTATCCAATCTCGAGTCGAGTCGATAAATAACTGTTTTACCAGTCGTATTAGCCGACATCGGTCGGAGATTCGGAATCAGTCCCGGAGGACTGCGGTTTATGGATTGTTGGTTTGTTTCAGGGGTGTCACCGTTCGCGATAAATGTTTGTTTTCGGTTCGCATAATCAAATTTGTATCAACTTCCTTACCAATATTCAAACAAATAGTAGTGATGTTGTCGTTCTGTCGAACAATGAAAGCACGCTTCGTATGTTAAATAAAAGAAGCGTTATCCAACCAATTTGCCAACCCCTCGGTGGGGTTGCAGCGCCATCGGAGTATTCGTTGGTAGGGTACGGCAGTGGTACCGCTAAGCTAATAACAATGCTCCGAGAACAGTTTGCATAGATTTAAATTGGTCCGTCGGAGCGAATTGTCGGCCGTGATCGATAGGGCACCGAGCGGCGAAATAAACGAAAGATCGAAATCATTTTACAATGTTGATTCAGTACTTTTATTTATATTGGACGCACCGATAAAATGTTACTGAATTCGTCAAAAGTTAGTGAGACTTCCAATCAATCAAAATTCAGACTAAAATCAAACATTTATTTACAAAAGATCAAAATGAAAGTCAAAGTAAAACGTTTTTTTTTACTATATTGCTTTAATTAATAGTCGCTAACGTAGCTACGTGGCGGGACACCGTAGGTGTGTGTTTTATTAACAGGTAACTGAGTAATAATTTTACTGGCGGTGTGGGTAAACAAAATCAGTTTTACGTGGAATCCGCTTTTAGAGTCTGTGTGCGACGCGCTTTTTATTTATAACTCGATATTTAATTCAATAAAGGAAGCGAAAGTAATTAATATTATGACTGGCATAAATGTTTACGACAGGCGACCAATCAACGTAAATATCAGGCGTGCTCAAACAGCGGCAACACAAGGGAAGCGTCAAGTAATTAGTGGAAAGCGACCCGTTTTGCATATCAAAGTGGGTCCATAATTGAGATCCGAGTGCGAATGGGCAAGTTGAATCGATTGGAGTTAGTGCCTCTTCAGTGTAGGAGAGCACAGCACTATCTGCCGTCTTCAGCACATCGAACTAACTCACCCCGGCCAACTTCCCCAGGGATAATTTAATTAATCGACTACGGCACAACAGCGAAGCTGAGACTGATTTCCTCCTCAGATATCCATTTACCGGAATTATCGTGCCACTCAACTTCCAACTCGATTAATTCAACCATTACGAACAGATGTTCGGGGCATGAGCCTATAAACATGGAGGCAATAATGTCAATTTGCCGTTGTTTTATGATTCATGTCCAGGACGCGTTTTATTCAAAGCCCGCGCGAACAGCGGTCGGATAGATAATAATTAATTGATCAGCTAATTGGAAATTGAATTTGTTGAGATTGCTGCGGTGATGATAGGGTTCAAGTTATACAATATGGAATGGGTTCAACA
Source organism: Conopomorpha cramerella (assembly GCA_012932125.1). NCBI lineage: Eukaryota > Metazoa > Arthropoda > Insecta > Lepidoptera > Gracillariidae > Conopomorpha > Conopomorpha cramerella. The sequence goes on from SJJU01000135.1 coordinate 43,547, forward strand.
ATAAATAGGTAATTACATTATTAGCGGCATAACGATGACGATTAATAATTTATTAGGGTGCACAACACCTGATCGATAGAGACGCGGCACCGTGGGAGTGTGCAGAGAAACGTTCTGGCTAGCAGACTAATCATGAGCTGAATTGCTGGCAAAAGTTTCCCGTCTCGGGTAAAGTACTTACTTACAGTTTCACAACCATCTATTGTGAATATCAAGAGAACTTCGACTTGCGGAGCTCATTTAAAATCCACGATTCCGCTCCAAGTTGTGGATTGCTTCAAATACTTTTCATGCTTATTTTAACGTCGTCGTCGTTGGGGAAGTACCGTCGCGGACATGTTCGATGTACATGTTTATACTTTCCTAAAATATTGTGCTTTGTACAGTGAAAAGCTTGCAGCCAAGTTCCGCTTACACTGGCACTAGGAACACGGCTTGTCTTCGACTGAAAGACTTAAAGGTTTCGTTCGAGATTTTCTCTTATTTACTTCAAAAGGGGACACAAATTGATTCATTACCGAGTCACTTTGCGTTGTTGTACAGCGTAATAAGTAGTTGAGTGTAATAACACTTTAACCTTATTACAACAAATTGCGTCGCGAGGCGAGCGAGTCGAGCGGCATCAGACAGATTAATATCGTTTTAATCCGAAACGCTCGCCCTCTCATAATTTAATTACGACGTCAAATCCACCACTAATTAGTTGTAGTACCTTCGGGTATATCGTCTGAGTCGGGGAATGCCGGCAATTTGAATTGAGCAGAGCGAGACGCCGCCGCCGCCGCGTCAGCTCACTTCCCGAACCTAAACGTCGGGTGCAATGTATTTAATTACAGGCACTCGGAGAATGCACCCATCCTGTAATTAGGGAACACAGCGACCCTTTGCCGGCGACTGGCTTTTCACAAGCTATGGTGGTCCTTGCTTAATCTATTGCTCTTTACGCTACCTATTATCTAACAGTATACTCGTAAATATATTTCTAGTTAATACAATATTATGGTAATATGGCATCGTATACAGAAACGCATTTTTTATTAGTTGAGATAATTAGTTCAAGGCACATGGTCGCACCGGTCAATTTGCCAGTCCAATCGTTTTACGCCTACATTAATTCGTGCGCCCAGTTGGTCTCTAAGCAATTTATCTGCAGGTGCCGAGGACGAGCGTCGGCTCCCTCGGGATTAATCAGCTTTAGCCAGGAGTCTAATAAACTGGCAAACGAGCTACTTCCTAACTTACAAGGAAATCCGACTCCCGCCCTCTTGGACGTTAAATTGTAATCGGCGTTTAAAATAAAAAAAAAGAAGTACGACCGAAATAAAAAATGGACTCACCTTATCGTCGTCCCCTTCACTATCACACTGAAAAATAAAGAAAAATGTATATTAGTTGTGCTGGCAGACCACACCATTGACGAATCAATATGGATTGTTAGTATACATGGAGAGCGTTAACACAACTCTACCGGTATGAATTATTACAGTCAATTTTCATGGTCATGCTTCACAATTTTCCAATAAGTTTACTTTATGAACCAGATGTGTACGGAAAAGGTCGTTCTATATGTCTTGAAAAGAACAAAATTGAAAGTCAGCTCCCAAAGAAACCCTTTGAATAACGAAGAACAAGCATTATTTTGTTGTGCTGTAAGCAGAAGCCGGCGAATATGTTACGTGATATTTACGAGGCAACTCCGGTCGGAGGGAAACAACAGGGGACCCAGACTGAGATATTACAATTTCAAATAAATAGAGAGCATGAAGTATTCAAGGCGGGCGCAGGTAATGTTGCGAGCGAGGCGGGTGCCTGCCGCCTCGACAAATCTCCTGATTTAGCTACGATACGCGCCGAATATCGAAAACGTCTGCCTTTGTGCGTGATCGGCTTACATTCGACCTCGTGTAATACAACGTTATAACACTGCCTCTCGGAGTCATTTTACTTAGCATCCAGGAAAATGTACGAGCGATATACGTTCGAATGAATGATCGACATGCGAATACATTAGGTAATATGACTGTTCCCTAATTGGTGGAAAAAGCGATCGGATCGTTTGAAACATGCTTGGAGGCCGGTCCCAGGAGACAAGACAACATTTTAATACTCACGATATAGCCCTTTCCGGAACTACAGCGGCTACTGGCCTGTAGGCAGGAGAGAGAAAGCGATCGCATGAGTGGAGTGAGCGAGTGGGAAGTGAATTTACTCCTGTCTCTCTGAATCGCCGGCCACGGGTTTGTGCAATTTGTCTCCCTGATACATAAGTCGACTGGAGATTTTCGAGTCCTTAAAAGGTATTTGCGTCTGCACGTTTTCTTTGTTCAGAGAGACAGGAAGGTAGCAACTAACGTCCAACTATTCAATAATATCAATAACAAATTGACAACAGGTATTAGGTACAGTTTACATGCATCAGATTTATCGTATAGTATTCGTTGATATGTGTGTGTTGGCGGCAGAGAGGGTAGGGGGACACTTACGTCACTGAGGCGGTCCCGGGAGGAGTCGGGGTCCCTGGGCGCCACCGAGCTGCCCGTGAGCCGCTCCGAGGCGCGCCCGCTGTCATCGGACGTGCCAGCGTCCTGGATCAGCGTTATGCCCTGCTAACACGACAATTTAACTAAATACGCGCACACGACGCCAACAAACTAAGCTGATAAATGCGATGGAAGCGAAGCGATCCTAATGAATACCGTTTTGCTGAAATCACTGAAAGGCGTATTACATCCCGCCATGCCAACAAAATTGAGCGGTAACTAGGATATAAGAAAGCTTGAGATGGAAAAGGCGAGGGGTTCCGTCGGTAATGTAACGTGCCAGGGGCCGCACAATAAAAAAGAGTATTCCATTTATCACATTTCGCGTCTATTTTGCGCTGGGGTTCCGGCGAAAACGGGGGAAAGACTTGTGATGCTCAGCGCCGCTCACTCGCCGGGACGGATAAAAGAAAATAAAACGGGTAGTAACTCTCTGTAAATGGATAACTCTCCGACCGCCTTCGCACAATGAACTTCGACGTTATTGTTACTTGAGAGAACTTCGCGTTCAATTTGATTTCGTATTCATTTTCATGGAAAATCGTAAAATACTGGAAAGATTCACCCTCTTCACTGGCTTTATTTCGTAGTTAAGTAACATACAGGTCGTAAATATTTTATAGCAGATAATGACGGCACGATAGGAAGTTTAGATAGCCTAACGGCAACTAACAATTCTGTCAAAAATTCAAGTACAACTTTGAATAAATTACGGACCTAAGAAGATAACAATATTAAAAAAATAAATACATTTATCAGTAAGAGAAATACTTCATTGAGTTAAGGATTTTCTCCGGTCGTTTGTTTCGCAAGGCCCCACTTGACATCACTCAAACGGTATTGTAGGAGAGAATCCTAAAGCTTTACGGCTGCAGCCCCATTACTCACAGCCGGTTTAGCCCCATATAAATGGAGTCAGTTCCGGGAGTAGAGTCGGTAGTCGGGGCAAAAACTCAAAGAGCGCTGCCGGAACTCGCGTGCGACCCGGAATTTATCAAACGGACATCGAATCTTGTCCGAAGAATAAATGGATACGTCGCCGGCGACCTTTCCAATTGGATAATACGATTTCCGATCATAAAAAGATACGAGTCGTACGGAGATACGTTTACGTACTATAGAATAATCTGCGGCGTAACAATGAAGCGTACGCTGACGATTATGTCCCCAATTCTAATAAAAAGGATTGCTTCCGACCCTTTACAAAGATGAACAAGTGGAGCTTCCACACATATCAATTTAATCTGGGGATAGCGTTTTGTATCCGGATAATCCGGGACGGGTCGTTCGGGTCTCCGAGCCGGATGTTGCCACATAATTACTTGCACTCATTACGGTTTCGCACAGCCGTTTGTTTGACTTGTTGTTTATCTTTATTATCATTTCGAAATTTGCATAAATTAAGATAAGAAGTACAACCGTGGTTTAGTTGGAAATTTGCGAGCGGAAAGCAGGTACGAGGTAGTAGTGGATGTGGGGTAAGATTAGTAAGGTGGTGTTTAGGTATTCCTAAGTGTAGTTATGTCCCGAGGAGAGGGTTTGGTTGGGCCGAGTGCTCCTCGCGCCGCCGACAACACAACCACTAATTGAAACAACGACCGCGACCGAACATTACTTATTCATGAGAAGTCCATATGGCGGCAAAACGTGACCGACCATATAAATCATTAAATTTTTTGCAGCGCTCCATAAGGACACCAGGAGCCATACATGCGAGGTATGAGCTTGCAAAGGATATGAGTGGGCAAAAACGTCAGACAGTAACCAGTTCGCATCAATAATAATTTCATACAGTTTCTCTTTCGTACATTACGTTTTTTTTTGTGAATGAAAAATCTGTTCAATAGTGTTTAAAGGTAATAAAAGTTAGGTACTTTTGTAAAGTTGGCTCCTCATAGAGGGTTAGGGGGCCTACTTCCGTTGCCATATTAATTAATGCACTCTTGAAACACTATATATTATCTATAATATAAAAATGAAATGTGTTGGTAACCGCATAAATCCGGAACGGGTGGACCGATTTCGCTAATTCTTTCTTTGTTGTGCTTATTTATGACAGCAGAAGGTTCTTATGAAAAAATTACCACCCTTTTGGTTATACTAAATTCATATTAATAGTTAAGACAGGACAACGTCTGTCGCGTCCATTAATATATAATAAAATTTCCATGTCACAATGTTAGTTACCGTACTCCTCCGAAACTGCTTTACCGATTTATACCAAATTTTATATGCTTATTCAGTAGGTCTGAGGATCGGCTACTATATATTTTTTATCCATCTACCAGTTGTATTTTTCCCACGAATACACGGGGTATATAGGCAACTTATTATGGTCAAAATAAGTGATTGCCGGGATAGCTAGTCTATAATATAAAAATGAATCGCAAAACGTATTGATAACCACATAACTTCGGAACGGCTGCACTGATTTCGGTAATTCAATTTTTGTTGTGTTTATGAATGACGACAGAAGGTTCTTTAGGAAGAAAAAAATGACATCCGCAGTTGAACACAGGCCGAAGACAGGACAGCGTCTGTCGGGTCCACTAGTTGTAGGTACAGAAAAAAATCATAGACAAACTCTTACACCAGTGTTTAAATATCAAGGCTATAAAGTAAAACGTCTGAATATAATGTTAGTTAAGTGGATTTATACCGGGCAATGTTAGTCTGTATACGGTTAAACGTTCCTGCGTATTTATTTCCAAGCGGCAATAAATCAGAGGCACGTCGCGCGCGCAGCTTAATGTCAACTGGGTGTTTATCTCGGGAGCTATCACCATGTACAGCTTGTTAAGAGACTGCGAAACATAACTAGGTAGTACGAAACCAACTGTAAGTTACATTATTATTTATTACTGGACTTAGTTCAACTTACTGTTTTCTTTGGCAACTACTCTTAGTTGATTGATACTTCGTTAATATGTAATTACAGAGAAACATATAGTTGCAAGTTTGAATAATTAACTTACTACACGTCTCTACTGTACCCTTGTAGAAAAGCCAAATTAAACGATTCTAATGTCAACGATAAGAAGTAAAAACTGTAACACTGTCTTTTTTGTTGTTGTAAAAAAAGACCCTAGTCACAACTGCAAAAAAAAAACAGGTCAAAGCTGCAAAACATGTTTAACTTTAGTGACACAAAGTCATAAAGGGAAGAGCTTCCCACTCGTGTGTCATGTTAAACAGTTACCGTCAGCAGGAAGTTCTGGAGCGGCATGCAGCGAGGCGTCTCGGCAACACATAACTTATTTATGTGTAGTCACGTCACCCTCCCGAAGTGAGAACAGAGTTCTGATTGCCAGCTTAAAACCGAGTTAAAACCTCTTTACGGTAGCTAAATCCTTAATCACCGCCTCCACCGCCGCCGCTGCCGCCGGGGCCGCGTCGTGAACTTGGCAACTTTCATTATGAGCCGACTGCTGTTGTACAATTGTCCTATTGTAAAGTACAAAGGTAGCTTGGGGCTGTTTTATGATTTAAAGCTTTTGAAGAAACAAGACTGTAGGCTAGACCGTGCAGGCAAAGCCACGCTATCGGCACAGGCTGCTCCACTTTACACGGAAACTGATGAATCTGGATTGTAACAAACAAAGCCTGCGCGTAATCCGAGATCGAGAGCGCTCGCAATACAAAGGAGTGTGTTTGAGCTGATCACAGTTGACTGACGTCACAGGATCAATCAGCAGTAGCCTGCAGAGCACTGACGGCATGCCGGATAGGATTTCGTGACAGAGCTGAATTAACATAGTGCGCCCAATCGGATCACTGTCTCTGCATCGCTTGTGCATTTTGAGTGCACTCACACTGTGCTGACACAGTTAATTTAAATGCTGTTTATACCCGGCTGCGTTGTTTATCGACTCGACATTTCCCGTTGAAATGCGAAACCATATCATGACATAATGATCGCGCTAATTTCGAGGTACTGCCGCATAATGGTATTTTCTGATATGGAAAACAGTTGGCGTCAGACGATAGCCGTGGAAATCGCTGAAAAGCGTACCGTTCATGATCTATGGAACAGTTGTTTGAATGTGACATTGATGTGTTATTAACATTATACATATTATGTTTTGTTCTACTACACAAACGTTATTAAGTGATTATGATTTCTCATTAGGTTTTATACCGTGGAAATGTGGTATCTGACACTGTTTAATAAGGAAAATCTCTGTAATACTTTGAGGGACTTTTACAAACATAAAATAATAAAACATCCATTAATTGGTCGCGACCACATCTATAAGCAATTACTTTTTAAATACATATTTCAAATAATTAAAAGATACAACTAGTTAAATGCATTATTAATAAATGCGGACAGCGTTATTATTACCAAAAAGTTGATTATAAAATGAATAAACCAGAGCGGGGAAACAATACCAATCATTCCAATGATTCGTAATTAAAATTTAACACACGCTCAGCAACATTCATCCGCAATGAAATGTGAAATTGTGAATTTCATTCAAAGTAAAATAAAGATATCATTTAGCAATAAATTAATTTGAATTTTCAGAAGCAGAGAGAGTAAATAAGTATCCCGTTCCCTGAACATAAATAAATTTTACGAGCAAACGAGCACGGCCGTCGCGTGTTTTAAATTACATTGAAAATTACACTGAAAACACCGACAAAGTCAGCGGTTTGCCCGTCGACGAAACAGGGATATTTCACATACGAATAAATCCTTACAATTAATACCGAAACCACACAAATTGTACTCTTTCCTTTGTGTGGCGCACATGACATACACATTACACATATTAATGTTGTATTATTTAATGCGTTACACTTTACTAACAACCGTTAGAAAATGATCTAATTTGTCACCACAAAAGACATTATTTGTATAATCTAAAATGCCACGATCTATTACTTAAAGAGACTTCTTGAAATAAACTGGCGATGAACACGGAGAGATAGATATGAAATGAAAGCGAATCCAACAAAATGCCCGCTTTGCACACCTTTATAACGGAGTATTTCAATCATCTGATAATATCTAACTCTGATCGCAGTCCCCGGTAGCTCGGCGGCGGCGGAGGCGGCGGTGGCGGCGACGACGAGGGAGCAGCAAATCGATAGGCATGGCGATAAAGGAGTCTGGAGATGTCGTACATAGGCAAACGACAATATCAGCGGAATAGGTCTCGTAAAAGGCGACATTTGGCGGTCCTCGGGGCGCGCCCGTGGCCCAGCGCCAGCCGGAGCCCCTCAGACAACACAATAAAAGCGTATTTCAACACAAACCGCGACATCTGCCGCGCTAAACAAATAGCTTCTACATTTTTTTATCCACTTAGACTCAATGTTGTGGCATCACAGGTGAATGAATACCTGCGGTGTTTGTAACAGTTGTCCATCTGTGATAGTCGCTTACTATAAGTAATTGCAACAAAAAAGTAATACGCTTAACGCGCACGCTACGTCGAAACAGTGATAGTATCGCAGGTTCTATAATGTTCGTCACACAATCCGATTACACTACAGGTGTAGAATCGTATCGAAGAATAAAAAAAAAGACAATCTTATCGATCGAAATATCGGAAGTGTAATGTTTGAGTAGAGATAATAAAACCAAACTTTCCGAAACACCCATGGGTGTCGTACCGTGCGGTAAGCTCTTTAGCAGTTAATGTAACATGGAATCGATTTGAAAGTTATCAGATACGGTGTTTAAAGTGAATCTGCGGCAGTCGGAGCCCGACCGCAGCCGGGGGCGTAACTTAATGATCGCGTACGGCGCGCCGGGAGGTTATCTATTCGACAGCAAATTGAATCTGCGAAGAGCTATTAGTAGACACCACAGCGACTGCGGCGGCGGCGTGAGCCTCGTGCCAAACGATCCTGCTCATTCCCAGCCGAGTTCGAGCATGTTGCAGAACAACCCCCGACTTGGAAACATATCCGAACATCTGCTAAGAGATCTTATCGCCACTAACCGCCATTTGGATAAAATTAAAACGACATCTCGTTTTACACCAGTGCAACTTTTGCACTCTCTTTTTATTCAGACGCCGCGCACTGCCGTGGAGCGTATCTGATATAATGCGCAAATTATAACAATAAATAGTGTGTACGAGTATATAAAACCAACCAAAGAAAAATATAAAAAATAATTAGTTTTACTACGACGAATGGTTTTGCTTAGGTAGTGATATATGTATAATCTTACACAGTGACTATAATGTTAGTGCGTGTAAGCAGTACAATATATGCCATTATTTGCCTTCTCACAAGGTTAGAATAATTCCTACTGTATCTAATACACCTATAACAAAACTATGTTCAGCACTGAAGAGGCATTGCTCAAGATGCAAGTGCCAAGCAAATTGGATAGGATGGCGCGTCGACATAATCTTGGCTGGCGCAGGAGAGCTGTCGAGATGCTCCGGGGAGTTTAGCGGGGGTAAGCCGCTCTCACGCCGCCGCCTTATTCCGTCCGCCCTGCGGCACGCGATGCGACCAGTCACACGTGCGACGCGGATAAACACTACGTTCCACTATGTCCGTGTTGCAAACCAAAAGCGAAACCACTCTGTTACTGAATACACAAGCCCGCTTTAAACAAGCAACCTCTGAATTTTAAAGGTAAGAACCAAGTACGACTCCGCGCCTTTTAAGTTAATTTCGCCATTGAATTATACAGGCACTTGTGCCATTTACATAACCAACGAAGGACAACCATATGAGGCAGAAATCACGCTATTATAAATATATTATGCACAGATAATTGACGCATAATTGGCGTAGTCTGTGCTGATATGGAAACAAACCGCCAATATGTGACGTCGAATGAATTGGCAGCGCCGAGACTAAAAATAACAATTTTAACCATTGCATTGTGAATGCGCGTGTTAACGGAATAAAGCTTTCATGATGGCGGACAGCTGGGCCCGCGCCAGCGACGGCATGCCTTGATTAATTATTTCACTGCGCTATACATCCCATAGAGTCAGCGCGATCGAGACCTCGCCGTGTCGCCTTGTTTGTTTTATTACCCGGGCGATATTTTTAAAGCCTCGCTTTTTGCCTTGTCTCTCTCAATAACTGAAACGTTTGCCGAATGCATTTTTTATCGAGTGCAATATTCCAAACGCGAAACGTGCTTCTACCGCACCGGAAAAACTATTTCGACACCGAAATGTGCTACAACGATTTTGTAAAGCAATATATCACAAATGTTGCCAACGTGGAGTAATTTGTTAAATAAATGGCACCAGTATTTATAATATGACAAATATCTCAATATAAACTGTAATCACTCTTCGTGATATTTTGCATAAATGAAATACTAACATCGTTGTGACATTGTTGATGAATGAAATTGATGCGACGCGAGTTGTATTTAATGAATCTGAAGCGGCTGTCACTATGGCTTTGAAGTTGAAGTTAATCGGACTATTTTTATCATTCTTTTTTTTATAAAACTCCAGCGCATTACCATAGCAGCCGGCGGCGACGGTGGCGGCGTACGATCGTTGGGGCTCGGGAGATTGAGACGGCACGGCATTGTGATGAACTTCCGTCTCACAGAGTGCAATCAGGAGGGCCCGGCGACGGCGACGGCGCGCGGCAAAAACAACCGCCCGCTGCCGCCACCGCTCGCCGACCCATCTCCCAACTAATGAAACTGTAAACTGCTGCCGACAAACACTTGCCCGGAGAACTTTGATATCTTCAATTAGGATGAGCTTGTTGTTTCAGTGTCCGGACGGGATTGAGCGCCGCGATAGTTTCGCTCCAACGGGGACAAAGCAACTCTTGCACTTTATGTTTTGGTGCAAATAAAATAGAATGAACAGAAAATGAATAATGTTTGAATGTTTGGCATTAAACCAAAAGAGTTATAACATTAACTTATCATATCAATTATGCTTTAAAATACAACACGATAGCCAATAAAGAGAGGCAAATAGCCAAGACAAGTCATTAGCCGTCATGATGAATAGCGTGGCCAAACAGCGTGCGGTGTGTTTTGTCATGTGTCTGATAGGTAATGGGTGGGCAAACCGCTCGTGATATGTAAACACTAAACACAGTCATGCGCGAGCGCATATCTCTCCTCGAGAATGCAGGCGAGACCTGCTGACAATCTGACTGGCATTTCGCATAAGATTTATGCATTAATGCGAGAGCATCCCGGAAGAGGGGGCCTCACAGATTTAGACGGGCTGCATTTAGACGAGCTCGTGAGATCATCCCGCTACGCCACGCATGGATACTGACTAACAGTCGGTGAGTAACAATTGAATTTGACTTGACATTTTAAACACTGCGTTCAGCGGATGGAAATGCCTAATAATAAATATCCTGATACTTTTCACACAGGATCACTTTACACACAAGATATCCTGGCTTAATGCCTATCATACCTGTTCAATCTACCCTAATCCCCCTAAATAATCAGCAGATTGATTATGCTAGGATTGATCTAATGGGTAGAGATGTTCCTGACAACGCGACATTATGTCGTACACGTTAATATTCACCGATTTACGTACAATACAATACCATGAAATGAATACAATCCAATAGAAACTTTACACTAATGTCGGGTTAAATAAATAATTCAAATCAAACGTAATTAACCGCACCACCCGCATTTGTCAGGTTTATTTTGACACGGTCAGATTCCAAAGCTCATTAAAATAAAGGCACTATAGCAGCACCCTCTCGCTGCGAGCCGTTTAACGCGAGACCGAATTGTTTACATTAGAACAGCTCTATAATTTGCTCTAACAGGGACGGCAAACAGTGTTAGGAGCATGCATATACATGGACAACACAGCTCAGAGTTGGAACGCAAACAGGCTTTGGTGCAACGTGAACAACAAATTAACAGGAATGGAGATGTCATATTACCAGCTCAATGAGAATTTATGGGAGCGCTGAAACGAGTCTGGACGGTAATTAATAGAATGCCGCGAACGATTTACTCTTTTCTTTGACATTTACTTGACACATTTGCAATCCGATTTTGAGAAGTGTCAACTAAAATCAAATAAGAATTCCCATGAAAATTCTACATTTAAGTAAAAAAAAATTGCCGGTAAGAATTCATCTCATTCCAAAGAGGTTTAAACATATAATACTTACATGGTTGACGTTATTCGGGGTGTGGTTCCTCGCGGGGTCAGCCGACAGCGCCGCCAGCGGCAGCCGTGTCTTCGTCGACAACGAGTTGGTTCTCGGTGATGACGCACATTTCACAGCAGCCTGTTAGTAAAAATATACATTTTGTTAACGTATAGTGTAGTTTACGCAAAAAAAAAAACATTTATCAAATTCGATCCCGTAAGATATTTTATATTAAAAAAGTTAAGCAATTAATTAATCACTTCGTCAAGTACGACAATCAATTTGCTGAGGTTGGACATTAATAGACGATACTAAAAATAGAGAAGATATATTTAAACGAAGTTTTGCAAGTGGCGAATTGGAGAAGTCGAAATGCTCGTTCACTTAAAGTAGGTAGAGTAAAGTATTAAATGGAATTCATGACAGAGAAACGGTTCGCGGCGTCTCAGTAGAGGCGTACACTTCATTAACATCATAATTTAGCTAGTGACTTGTTGGAGCTCGTCGTCTCATTTATACTAGCCGTATAAAGTTATACTGGCTGTTTAATGCTTGTGTGAACTCAAGTCTTAAAGTTATAGCGGTTAATTTAGCTTGGCAATGTTAAGGTCCAACCTAAGTAATGGAGGAAAGCGCGAATTTGTGTTTTCAACTCCCGGAGACGGGAACCCACTTAATCATACTTAGCTCCACTGGGCTCCTTTTTGACTCGTTAGATTAACTGCTTAATTGTTCAACTGGAATCTCGGTTAACTTGTATTTAGTACTTAGGACACAACCAACACTTATCATTGTGTCTAATCATAGTGAACATTTTAGCAAATTTATTCGTGTAAAGGTGTAGATTGTTCAACAATCAGACTGCCGCGTGACGTCATTGTTATTGTAAACAGTAGTGCGATTAAACGATGTTATACAATACCCCCTTTTTAAATATACCCATGTTGTGAGGTTGACTGGAAGATATTGCTTTAGTAATAATTCCACCCTGTCTACTTTTATTGCATTAAAGTACTAAATAAATACTATATTAGGTGATCTGTTAAAGGCTTAAAGTAGAAACATACACATGGGAAACGAAATCTACACACAGTCCTAGAATACTTCCATTAATTATACCAATGGATCAGAAAGAATACTTATAAACAAAATATAAATGTGAATATTGGAAAATAAAAATAAACTACTTCCTAAATACTTTCCGTAGATCCAATAATGATATCACCTCATTACATTAAGGGTTAAAAAGAAGATATTATTAAAAGCTACACCAAAAATATTACCTACCTGCGTACATGAAATTTGTCAAGACACTAAATATGGAATGACAAGGTACAACAATTTGGAAAGCTGATACAAGCCATTAAAGTTTTATAACCACTTAGCGAAGCAAAAAAAAAAAACTCGCAAGTGGACTGTCAATGTGTAAAAAAAAATCCGACATGAGTGTGAGCAAGCGGAGGCAGTAAATTGGCGTTATAGCCTCTGTAACTTGTCATCAATCAAGCTATCTCGCCGGCGGCGGCGGCTGGTAGCAGCAGGATGCAGGCACACGCGCGCAGACAATTCGACAAATGCTCTACATTCCACAGCAGATTTACTCGAAACTTCGCTACGGAAGGAAAGTTTAAAGTGGTGGTAAAATACAGGTTGTAGTACGAGATGGTGTTGCTGTTATACGTCCACCAGTAAGGCTACAAGTTGGCATTGCTATATGCTCAATTTTAAATTGGGTAAGACCTATCGTAGATATAGTGGTTTTAGGACCTCGGATCCTCGGTCCAAGAAATTCCTTTTTATACAGCTCTTACGGTGAAGGAATTTATGAGGAAACCGATACCATCCGCGTAGGAACTAGCGGCAATTGTTACATCACGCCTCCTGTCACTTCGGATTACCGATCACAAAGCGGTGACAAGCGGCCGGCTATGTAGAGTAGCTGTCTGTGTCTACCCCGTAACTAATTAATAGACTGTTTGATTATAAAATCCATAACAGATTTCTATACTCCGTGCTATTTACTCTTACTTTCTGTGTTTACTTTCTTTAGCCGTCGTTTGCGTCTCGTCAAAATGTTCTGCACATGTGTGCCGGGCGAAGGTCAACTTGGGTGAGGACCGATAACCCTGCGATAGATAAGAACATTGCTGATGTCCTAAGTTTATTACAAAAAAATATGTAATCAAACCATACTTTGTTTGAGCGATTTATCAGCATGTTTACGGCATCCTTCAAAGGCTTGACGTAAAACTCCCGAGCCCTTTTCCATTATCCATGTAGAGACGTTTCATCGAATAATTACTTCTTCAAAATTCATCTTCGGGTCCTTTCTTTAACGATACATTGGAGGAATGAAGTTCTAGTATCAATTTCCCATTTGTAAGCATCTAGACGGTTAAACTTTATTTATGTTTCGCCGGGGACAAAAGTCGGTATCAACAACCGGAAGTACTCAACAAAGGATTTCTCTTGAGCGTACTCGACCTACAGACGTTCGGTGTTATTGATTCGTTTGCTGGGGTAAACGTCTCATAGGGGTAGAAGCCTTACCCCTGTGAGACGTTTACCCACTGTAGCTACCCTCCATTTTGTTGTATTGAGATTTGAGTCTACTAATACAATAGTATCGTAGTGGTATATTAATGATGCCGTATTCCGTGACGCGCTGACGTTTGGATTGACGTTTCAATTATTGTCAAAAGTTTAACAACAAGCAACAATAAACGTCAACATAAAGATACAACTGAGAGTGCAATGAACTCGGCAAAACAAGAAATGTTTAAAATCTTTCCTTGTAGTTGAAAGGAAATGAACGCATGTAGAGCAGATTTTTTTTTCAAACATCCACTTTCTCTCACCCAGTCATTGATTAGTAAGCGGTTACTTTACATAATCATGTACGAGTAAATATATCTCTGAAATTAAATAAACCGATAAGATAACGTTCATGAATAACAAGTGTACGGTTAAAAAAACAGAGCATTAATTTCGTAACCCGGACAAATAGGTAATTTGTTAAGAGAAATCTTTAGAAAAAGTAGCGGCTCATTGTTCCCGCCGCCGCCGCGTCGTCGTGACTACCCATAGTAAAGGAGGCTTGTTGTAAAGCAACACGCATACCATTTGTACCGTAATGTAATTAATTCTTCCTCACTCGAGCAGCCTCTAGTTTCATAAACGTCGCGGCGACTCGTGCGCCACATAATAAAAGGGGATTTTACGTGACAACGACACTCGGTGATGGCAAAATACTCGACCTTTTTGCATTCAATTTTATATAATAAAGTTGTTATTGAAATTAACTCGGGAGTTCTTAACACGATCCCCCGTTGGTGAGTTATTTTTGTGCGAAATAACAAAACCAGTTTCAGATTCTTTCGACACAAAAAATCACTTCATTAAATATCTTAGCACAATTACTAACGTACACATTTATTTAACATTCCGTAAGTAAAGAAAAGATTGCATTAAAAATGTGAAATAGACTACGAATATCTTAAGTATTATAATACTCTAGCAAAAACAAACTATTCTAGGTATTTATTTGTAGTTGTATAAAAATTCCAAGCAAAAACAAAAAAACGATTCCGCCGCTATCGTAACTTAACTCAATATTGCATAGTATCGATTTCGTACTGTAAACGTGTATCCAGTAAAAGCGTGAAGTTTAAATTGGTTTCAGTAAAAAAAAACCTGTGTTTCGGAAAAAAGAGGGTGACGAGTTTTGATCGCCTTTTAGAGTATGGCTGCACGCACACAAACCGGAGACCCTAGTGACACATTTTTCAATGGATGTAATAACAAAAAAAAACCGATTGTGTGGGCCAGTGGGGTCCGGGCTTCGGTGGCGCTTGCCCCGGGGGTTAGTTGAAGGGACCATTACCATAACAATTAAATTAAACGTCCCCCACCAATGCGCTGACGCCGGCGACATCCCAAACTAAAAGGCAGATGCTTGCAGGATTCATTAGCGCGTTATAAATGTCCATTGGAGCACTTGAGAAAACGATTCCATTCTTCTCAAACGCTTATTGCCGAAACTTTAAGATCGCCGTCGTCTCGCCGTAGGTAGTTAGTTACAAAAAAGCTGGCAGTGGCACCAAAAGCGACACTGTAAAGCGTGAGAATATTTTCTTTCAATTACATTTTTTGTGATGCCTTCCAATGGCGTGGAAGAGAAAGAACCTGTTAGTACTCATAAGAAGTCACGAATAAACTTCAACAATAACAAAAAAATTCTAAAACACCAACCTAATTTATGGAATGAAATGAACAACTATTAAACTATGAACTTTTTTCTGTTCGTGTTTATTCCGCTCGCAATTGAGAACGTTAATTCTATTTGTGAATGTTTTTTTCAACTTCCCGTAATATGCCCTGATGGGGCAATAACGCGTAAAAAATTAAACACCTGCCGCGCTTGCTTTTGAATGGGTTCGCGTGGAGAGAAATCCCGAAGACGCAATTTGTATTCACCCCTTTGAAATAATGACAGGGGTGGTTATCTCGGGCCACTTAGACGGTAGCTGTGAAGTAAGACTTGACCAATCCAAAGTTCCGAGGGGCAGGCGAGCCTCGCCACCGTACATCTCCTGTCAAGTGGCGCGTGCCGCACACGTGTTGACTCTATTGTGGCCAAATTAGAATAAACACAAAACACGCACTGTTCCAAAACGACCGCAGCTTTGTTCACACGCTACCACGCCGAATTAATAAACACGCCCACGTAAGTAACCAGGTAAAAGGGTAAATTAGGTGCTACGGCTGCTAAAAGAGAAAAGAGAAACCACTATTTACCCTGCCCTATAATCTAAAAAGGACCAGGTGGTTTAAACCTTAAGCTAATTGGTAATGTAATACTTAATAAATCTACTGTCCAACCAAAGAGTTCAAACATTCACGTAATATTATTTTCTATTCGAGAATCGCATTTCAATCAAAGGCAACAATACCAATCCAAATACTGAAGAAAACGAGTTTGTAGTTGTGCGAGAAACCAAAAACATTCCTTTTGTCGTAATAAATCTTACGAGAATTGCTCCCGAAGCAATATTCTCTCGGGGATTTTATATGACTTCAACAAAAGATCTTTATAGAATTCATTTTGGTCTCATAAAAAAGTTATCACGATTCGCAGAAGTCGAATGAGCTATTTTTCTGCCCGCGGCAAAGGGGGTGAGAGCTCGGGCTTGTGGGAAAAATGGCTTTTAAATTCGAATATTAACGTTTTTAATACGGTTGTATGTAATCGCATCTTCTTGGCATTCTGTCAGAAACAGTTACTGAAATCAGTTATAAGATGTGCATGATTTTTACAGTGCTTTCTGAAACTGAATTTATCTACAAAACACTAACTCATGGATCTCAAGTAGAATTTAAATATTCAAGCAAATTGATAGCGTAACGTGCCTTGCGTTTAGAAATAATAATACAGTAAAATTCAGAAAATGTATCAGTATTTAAAACAAAACATAAGGCTGATGTTGTTTCCAGCCTAATCACCTAGTATCGCAATAGACGACCTACGGCCATTATAGTAATAATTGTAGTGCCGACAACAATTAATCTACAACTTTACAGTAACTTTGATATCGATATCGAAATAATAACAGACTAGCCACTGGGATAATAGATGAGGAGTGTGTTTGGCTTTGATACCTATTAAACAGATATTTATCCTTAGTATTTATTCAACGGCTTTTAAAAAAATGTTTAGGGCCTTACTAATAATGGCGGAATTGCTATTTCGAAGATACACAAAGCTCAACCTGACTTGTCAGTTGTATGTCAAAAACGGAATAACCAGTTCAAGTACCTAGATTAAGTAGACCTGTAATAACCGTTGTGTAAGTGAAAACGCGTTTATTGGTAAGGGGTTAGATTAGTAAAATGTCAAAACAGAATAAGTTGATTGTACAGAACAGATTCAATAAGCACGAAATGCCTTTACCCACATTTTGCGACCCACAATGGTGCAGGTCAAGATAAATTAGTCACTCGTACACCTTCCGCCGGTTTAGCTCTGCGACGAGGTGTACAATCTTTTCTCACACTCGTTAAATATGAATGGTAGAAAAATGGTTCATCGTACTTAAGCGTGACGGGTAGCCGTCTCGTCCGCACTCGGGTCAGCTCGGGCGGGTTCGTGTCTCGTCGGCCGGGGACGGCTCAGACCGGCAAGCACGTACAACCGCCGGGCGTGACCGATTGTGGTGGGAGCGACGAACGCAATGGACATTCCGACAACCACCAAGTATCGGAAGCATCAACAAAAAAAGGACAGGAAGGAAGCTGTTTCTACAACACAGACAACGAGAAGAAGAATATACAGGTTCGTCATCTATTAAGCATTAATTACAAGCGCTGATTTGCAAACCAAATTGATTTGTGAGCAACTTCACAATAACTCGTAACACGCGACGACGTAATAAAAACGTAATAGTTTTATCTGAAGGGCGTTGAAAAAAGTTACCGATCATTAAACAGGTGCAAGAGCCACGTACCTATCCTCAATCGTAACTAACGTCGTGAGAAATTTATATTCTTGAATTGTGTCGCACATTAACCAATCAACATTAACTAGGTATTCGAAATAAACAGGTAATTTAAAGTCTGGTGAACACGAACTACCTACTAAGCTACATTTAAAACATTAACACGGCTTGCATGCCTCATGATTGTTAAGCAAGCGTGGCATAGTAATTAATTAATTATGGACAATGCTGGCCATTTAAGAACAAAAACCAACAACCTGCCTATTAAATGTTATGTAGTATTCAGTTATGACAGATTGCTTTGTTATGAACGACGATTGAACAAAAAGAAATAGAACAAGAAGTAATTCTATGACTATTATTGTGTATGTTAGTGACGAGAAGGCACTTATGCTTGCCTGAAGATAACAGTCTACTTACAGTAATTGTACATACCTATACAGCTTTACTAAATGTGTTGGCAATCTGAATCACTTATCATCATCTGCTAGAACAAAAACTCTCAAAACCCAGTGTTCAGTACAGTCCGCAGTGGCGCGGATAATTCATTATGCACGGCCGGTTGACGGACTAATCCGGTTACCCAGATTATAATTTGAAATCTTTCTACTCTAGTGATTTTTCACAGAAGAGTTCGTGCATAATTGGATACTTTGGTATAACAGTTAGGCATTCGCCTGGAGCTCGTTGTTCAGTTACGGATGGCCATTCGCAACCCGGCAGCTTACTTTACTACATACATACTCGTGCATTCTCCAGAGTGCGGTACACAAAGCTGATTGCCGCAGAGATGTTTGTAACACGCATTCTTTTGCACGACTCCGGAATCTACTACGCCTTGAAACTCTAATCTTTGTGAACAAAGCAGCTGCATTAGACATGAACTGGTTACTTCTAAGAACGTAAATGCAGGTCGAGCGTCCATGTTACAGCAAATGCTGAACGTGAACATATAATAAGATAAACGTATACATATTTAAACTTTCAACCATAGCAAAGCAAAGGAACACACAACATACATAATTGTTAAATAAATTCAATAGATAGAGCAGTGAATAATATCGCGATAAGTATTATTCGTAAACAATTATCGAATACAATACAAACAGACAACACAAAAAACGTCTTCAAAAGACCGAAGAGGAAAAAGAAAAAGTTGTTCGTAACGGCCGGGGTACAACACTAGCAAAAAAAACACCCAACAAAAAGTTTGACAAAGGAGACATTCGGGCCGACCGACAACACGGTTTCTCTATGTCGATTGAATACTTCATTTTACACTTGTAAAAAAAAAACAAAAAGTGTACTTAGTACAGGTTACCTTCTGTTAATACATTTTTTAATCTCTACAGTTTATATTCACAGAATAGTTAAACTGGGAGCGCTTATCAATAATTCAATCAACTAATAGAGAAATCGTTATCGTAAAGGAACGTTGACAATAGGCTATCGCCGCGCCGCTTACATAAATTATTAAAGCCTCGGGTAGAATAGCTGTGTAATTGAGTGTGGGGGGGGGTATAGTGAAGGAAAATATGAGGGATGGTAATCGAAATGTTTGTAAACCGATGTCGTAGATTGTCGCGTGCCGCGGCCGCCCCTGTGCGCCCGTCCCGCGGCGGCGGCGGCGGCGGCGGACCCGACCACCCACAACAACTTCAAATAAAAATTACGCCGACTACCACAGGCCCCAAGAAAACACTCCAACTTTTATTGAACTCATGATGTATTCGAGTTAAGTCTTTTTTTTCTTAGCGATACACGTACATTGTTGGTCTGATTTTTTAAGACATGTCATTGGTGAAAACAGTGATAATGCAACGAAATTATTACTATGCTGTTAATGCACTCTAAAGTTTAATTTTATACACGCTGGCATGTTATGTACGTAGATCATTGAGTATACCATTACGGCAACCCATCCATTGTGTTTACAGGTCTGACATAAACATGCGTTGCGTAAAAATAAAATTACTATGTAAACATTTATGACGTGGTAAGTGAACGTACGTATAACGCTAAAATATAAGAACCTCAATTTAAGACATCATAAACTGACGTCCATAATTCCGAATGGGATGAACAGAGCCTTATGAGTCAGAGTTATTTGTATCCTGACCAGCTTAGGCCCATGGTAAGTCCTAGGTCAGTTCTGCCGTCATCCTTTTCGACCACCTTTTACGTCATGCATTCAGAGCAAACAGTCTTAGTATAATTACTGTCATACAAAACTACTACGGAACGGTAGTGGTTTAGTTACTTTAAGGCAAACGAAATGGTTTGTCGCCTAATAGTTTGCTTTTACTATAGGTCAAAAATAAAACAAAACAACTTTATATCAAAGTACGAAAACGTCATACCACCATTTCGTGATTTTCACTACTGAAATATTGATGTATCGGTAGCTACCGATAACTTACAATATTCGTTAGCTGCTTTCGTGAGAATAAACGTTTAATAGAAACAATTCTGATCGAAAGCCGGTTAGCTCGCAAACGTAATTTGAACCCGTTTGTTACACATCTGTTGTGGCCACGTCCAGCTATACAATTAGTATCTATTGGAGCGTCTTATACAGGCAGCTGGGTGCGCATATGAACTGACTGCGACAGTATATGTACCGGGTTGTTAGTTCCCGTGTACGACTTGACGGTACAATGATTAGAGAAGTTATTATTTCATTGTTCATTCGCAAATTGAATATTGTGGTTTACTATTAAATGAAGACAAAGGCAGCCAGTAA
This sequence comes from Conopomorpha cramerella, assembly GCA_012932125.1. Lineage (NCBI taxonomy): Eukaryota > Metazoa > Arthropoda > Insecta > Lepidoptera > Gracillariidae > Conopomorpha > Conopomorpha cramerella. The sequence goes on from SJJU01000135.1 coordinate 64,417, forward strand.
TGTATCGATAATTTCAAGCCAAGTTTAGCACGATGTGGTTACCTCGTTCATTATTCACTCTTCGATTACCTAACTTTGTAACTCTCAATCATGCTAAATTCCCTTCCAGAATGGCTGTTTTCCGGGTACCGTATCCAAATCGGATAGGGTTACACAGATTCCGTATTTCAAATTATTTAATAGCTGAATATTTAAAAACTGAAACATCTAGAACAACGCAAACAACAAAATCTTCAAAGGCATTGCTACTAATCGATTTGTTGCCAATGATTTTGATTAAATCGATGTTAACAGATTACAGATTAATCTGTCTTGTTAAAGCGATAATTACATGTAGTGTAAGATATTCTAACAGGATAACGTAATTGCTTGCCGGAGGTCTATAAAGCCGTGGAATTACAATCGAGCTATTTATTATAGTGCTATGACAGCAGAGACAAAAAATGCATTTAAGTAGATATACTCGTCGCCTCTGTGTCACAAGGAAATACTTCGTGTTTGTTCAATAGTTATGAACTAAATAGTAATTTTGACACTACATGCAAAATACACAGTAAATTTTATTGACACCTTATAAACATGACTAAATTGCCAACGTATGTACTATGTTAATGTTAAAACTCAATAATATCGCTTTCTTAAATATTTTGAGTATTTGCCACTACGACAAAATCACTCTGAATTTGACTTCACACATGTTTTACAAAACTTTGATACAAGAAGACTGATAATAAAGAAACGCGCTGCAGCCAGTGGGCGTATAAATGGAGTCTAAATGATATTTTCTTAATTTAAATCCCCCATGTCCGATGGCGACCTCAAAACAGAGATAACATCTAGAAAAAAATTGCTTCCAATTCGCTTCGCTACACAATATGCAAATGATTTCATATGACAAACGATGCAATAAATATATTAGTATATTCACAGCTTGAGACACTAGATACGTGTGTCTGGGATCATCAATCAGGCACGGTCTCGTCCACAGAGTCATTGCCACTAAGCAGTGTAGTTCTTTGGCCAACAGTACTCCTTGGAGACGATCTACGAACAATGCTTTAATGGTTTAGGTCGAGAAGGCGGGAATGTTCCTGTCGGCTGTTTGCATTGTCTTCAAGCCGTATTCCTCGCCAGCCTAAGTTTACCACTATCATTGTAAATGCCTCAGCCGCATACAGCCCCCACCAGGCTACGAAGTAACGGTCAATATGTCCGGATCGTAGAACCGTCCGCCGCCGCCGCCGCCGAGCAACGCATCCGGGCCGTAGTTTCGCCAACTCTACTACTAACTTCTCAGTCAACATTTACACAGTCTTGACGTGTGTATTTAGCGATAATGGAGTAATATGCTACGATTGTTTATATTGTAGTTATATCGCAGCTAATTCACGCTAATATACTTCATGGCAGGCGATATTTCCAAACGCGATAGTTGTATGTAATACAACGTAGTGGTGTTAGTGTTCGTTTCATCATGGTTCCGATCAGATAGTGAACACGTTCATTATGTTTTCATTGTTCGGAACTGCCACTCTTTCTATTGAAGGCATATTGTGATTAAAATGTCAGGTGGTTGTTACGATTTAGTACCTTCTCTACATTGGCCGAAGTAATTTGTGGTATAACAAGAATCAATTGTTTATTGATAGGGTTTTTACTGTAATATTGTTCTACGTTCAATGATGACAAATGACAACACATTAATTAGCTTGTTAAGTTATACCTACATGTCAACAAGTAACTTTATCTTGTGATGAAATCGATTTTACTAAAGTATGGATACGTAACAATTTACCTGGATATTTGAACCAGCAAGGCAAATATGAACTGATGTAATGCAAACATTTCACATATTCCTAGAAGCCGAAGAGAGTGCACACACAAATTATACTCTTGGATACTATCGTATTGCAACCACGAAGCGTGCAAATACCACTCTTTAAAGAGTACCAAATTGCTGATAGAGTTTACAGTTTAAATTGATATCGGTTAGTTCGAAACTTTCTTGACGGAACAGCTTATTCAACTCGCCCAGAGTCGTATCGAATACCCAGCCCGCGCCTGTACCGACACAGGCGGCATACAAACGAGACGAGAGCCGTTTATTTGCAGAGCCATGGCTCAGGCTAATGAGTATAGGTTACCCAAGCGTTTACAACAACGCTTTCCAAACAATAATGAAAGTAAGCCGATAGCATAGCAAGAGTGGTGCACACTGCACAGCCGCCTCGTATTACAATTCGACACACCGACGTCTCACGACCGACCGCAGCCGGTATACATCATCTCCACGATGTACACGTCATCTCACTCCTCAGCACATTTGTCACGCCTGTCAATGCACAGAACATGTTCTGTTGCTTAAAACATTAGCATAACAAGTGAAATAGTGCAACTCTAAATCAACATACTTCAAACTTGTTCAGCTCAATGATTCTATTTGTTCCGATTTAAACGACTGACTAATCCAATGTTTAGAAAAAAAAGTGTTACCGTTTTAAGTGGTACTAGCAGATATAAACACGGTGTTAAATCTTAAAGAGATATTATAGTACGAGGCACTGTCCGCGCGCTCAACTTTACAAGCAATAACATCTGAATTTATTTGAATAATCCAGCTGTGTAGTGGGCGGAAGAACTAGGATGGATCTCGTTCCGGCGCTCGAGAGGGGGCACTTATCTCGCTGATCGCTGAGATACGCCGCGGGCACAAACCACTGTGTCATCGACTTTGAGCCCCTTACACGTACAACGAATAATATGCCACTTGCTGCTCCTTCACACAAGAGCTTCTAAAGGGTTCTGTACTAAGAGTGTCTTCATCAAAAGATAAAGATGGGGTTTTTTGTTATTGAATATCGATACATTTTCAAGTGATGGCGTGTCTATTATTAAATATTAAAATTACTAACTTTACAACAACGTTTGAGAAAGGTCATCTGGATCAGAAGAAAAATATAGGTAAAGGATTCTGTACACGAGTGTCTTTATAAAATAGAAGTTGGGTTTTTTTATTATTGAATAACGATAACATTTTCGAGTGATGGCGTGTCTATTAGAATATTAAAATTACTATCTTTACACCTATGTATGTTTGAAAAAGCTCACCTGGATCAAAAGAAAAAAAATAGGTAATCTCGATACTATTCTGTCATGGCGATAAATGTCATTCTTAAAACAGGTCACACATTACAAATTATCAACCAAGTTGACATGAAAATTATAGTTCTGCAAGAAACACGTATACCTAAACATTCGAATCTTTATCTGTAAGCGGTAACATATAAAGTAGCCACAATGTAAATGGAGCGTTAAAATAACAACTTCAGGTTTTATTATGGTAAGCGAGCATTGTGTAACAAACACAAGGCGTTATTTTATATACACACAACGAGAGAACGTACGTGCGCGTTCGAAGGTGAAAGGTAAACAATCCATTCATGATTATACCAGACTTACTTTAATACTGAATGTTGTAGGAGCTTTTGTCGAGAGCTTTCAGCGATAGCGGGGGAAAATATTACAGCTTCACAGACTTGTTATTGCCGTGGAACCAGCATAAGGGACTGAAGTGAACACAACGGCTCACGAGCGGAATAACAGTATATGGCACGCAATAAAAGTGTTAAGTAAACTTCGGTGATCTTTATATGACGTGAAAAGAGAAAAGCTTTACACGAAACGTAGAAAATTATGACATGACATCCAGTAATAAATGAAAATAATTGACCAACCTTCTTTTGTGCCAAAGGAAGGTAAAAAAGAAATAATGAAAAAAGAATCGCCAATATCAAATTTTAGGTGAATTCTACTGTTATTACCTCAAAGTTTCGTCTGGCTGAGAAGTTGCTCTTTAGAGTGCACATACATAAAGTTGAAAGAGAAAAGACAATAGCAATTTTTCCACAATATTTCTTGAGTAAGTGCGGCAGGCGCGCGCCACCCGCCAACTTATGCTTGGCACGGGGGCGAAGCGGAGATTTTGAATTTTGTGCATTTGCATGACTACGAGCCGTCGCTTACTTTACTTACTCCGCTTTAGTTGTGAACCAAGTGCTTTGAAAGTTACCCGGGTGTATATTTAGGTTCAACAAACTTTATACATTTTATATTGTATTCCAGAGTTACGTGTAATTAAATATGCAATGCCGCGCTAAGTTTTGATTAGATCAAATTGTTGTAGGTACAAAAATTTTAGCAATTTTCACCTGCAGAATATACAGATAAACCCATTACAATAATAATGGACTCCGTCCTTGTTAAAGACAGTCAGTCAGACAGTTTATAATGTACTAGTTGTATCTCGGCGGTGTTACCAGCAATTTGTCCCGTTCCCGTGGGAATTTTGAGATAAATTACAGCCTATGTGTTAATCCATGTTGACTGCTAACTCAATACCAAATTTGTGTGTGATAATATATTATTTGTAGGCACACATTCATAACACGCTCAGCCATCAAAATTCAAAGTGTATATACATTTCCGGCGTAAGCGAAAAAATACCACGGGACTTTTGATGAACCAATCATCAAAAGTGCGAACATAATGTAAATAGATTGTGTGTAAGTCGGTACATTTCATTGCAGATGACTCTGTAGTGAAGTAACGGCCAACGTCTGATCAAAATACTAGTGGTTTGTAGTTTGATTATTGTTTCGACATCCGATATTCCTCAAATCATCAAAACCCCGAGAGAATAATCTAAGCTATTGCCATGAGGTTTTCGTTTCGATTCCAACACTAAACGGGTTCAAATTAAGTCTATGCAGGCAACATTACACATGCTCTTACTATGAAAAAATCGTGAGGAAACCCATACCAAATATGGTTATTTAATTACGGTTCCAAAAGACTCAATATAATCAAAGTATAATTTCACCACTTATTAATTACGTTATATTCCTTATGGGGGAATGCGGTTCGTTATTAACGATACCTACCTAAACCTTCCTAGATAATAGGGTTGACTCATTATGTTATCTATGACAGGTAACAACCAGGTTATCCATGTCTCACACTTTAAGACGAGTGTCACAATACTGATTGTAGAGAGGAAACTTAAGAGCGACAAATTTTAATCCCAAAGAGGCAGAGGGACTTTCTAAGCATAACGAACGTTGCGAAATTTCTCCTGAACTAGCCATTATTGCGGTATATTATGACCGTATTTTTTATTTATTAGTATTACTTTACATTACACTGTGTTCGCGCGATAACATAACAGTTACCAATTACGAAGATATACTTACGTTTGATGTTCGTACTACACTGTACTTGCAACGTTTGCATTTAACTTTTAACAATTTCATCTGTCATAAATAGTACACCGAATAACGGTAAATTATGTTAAACACGCGAATAAAATGTCAGTTTACATTAACTTTTCACATCAAATAATACCGAGTACCTAGTTCCCAGTAATATAACAATAAACTACAATACCAAGATGAAATAAGTACCTATTGAATTAAATTTAAATATTATGTTATTTGAAACGGGGGATGAGGTCCTTTTATGAGGGTGCGCTTTTTTTACGTTAAGCTGCGCCCCATCTTCCTTGTGACTTGTCAGGTAGCCAACCTGTCAAACTGTACAAATTAGTTTTAAAGCAGCCCAAGTTTTTTTCCTAATAATTCAATTACTATAACACATGAAGTCGTTGATTAATAAGGTATTTAGATGGACATCAGAAAAATATTAGTATTTTGGGGACGAAATATCATTACGTATTACAGGCAGGTTGTGTAAAGATTTTTGCTAGCTCGTAAACAACTCTAGGCACAATAAGATTATAAAAGGAGTTTATACAGCCGTATAAGCGTTTTACAATCTGGAAGCAGTTAGATGGCCCCTCCCTACACCGCCGCCACTGCCGTCGGGCCGTTACGATTAACATCTGCGTTGCGAACATAAAGTCCGATTATATTACACCCTAGATTATCATTCTAAACTCTGATCGACTCGGCCAGTGTTCCAGATTTTATATGGAATAGTTTTAAATTAGGTAGTAGCCATGGCTTTCACCCGTCTGCTATGATTATTTCTTAAAGGATTTCGGAAAGTGTATCCCTAATCCCGTTATACTTGAACAGGACGGGTAAGCGGCTGTAAAGATTTAGTCTAGGAATAACTGCATAGAAGAGTATTGTTGGTGGGATAGAGATTTCGGTGGGTATTGCCTAGGCGGGCACAGCAATCCAATGGTGGCCCGGTGCCGGTGGCGCGCCCCGTGGGAAAGCTGTAAGCTCGCTATTGTGCTCAGCAGGGGCGTTGGATCAAACGTCACGCGCCGCTGTATTTGCTTGCTCTACGTAGATCGCTCATGCGGAAAATACACTATCAATTGCTATCAAAGATAAGTTGGAACTTTGTTCACCATTAATTTTTTATTCGTGTTTTTGTAGTTTTAATCTTGGGTAGTATCTACCTACATCATCTTTGGGTTTCTTTCCGGTTGTTTTAGCTGAAATAGTGAAAATTTTTACTTCACCAAAACTCAAGATATTATTTATGAAACCTGTTCTACGAAAATTAACTTGCAGCCATTGTCGGAAGAAATTGCATAAGCGGCATGTGGTGAATTAAATAGGAGCAAAGGAACCTGTTCGAGGCCGATAATACTCGCGCTCGACGCGCTCCACCGAGCCACAAACGGCAACGTTGCCTGTCGCCATATATTTAAACGATAGCGCTGAACGTAGTTTTATTGTGCGCAAGAGATGTCAACATATAGCCAACAGAGGACGACGACGACGGCGCGATAAATGAGCACAAACGAGCGAAAGCCACTTAGACCAAATTTACACTTTGTGGGAGACCGTGGCTGCAGTGTCGCCCACCGAGAGTGCCGGCGGGCGGAGCCCCCCTCTCTCCCGCCGCCGTCAGCTGCTTTTCATCTCCTCACAACCCCAAAGATAAATAATATTCATGTACCTACCGTGCCACTGATATACCCACTTGTAACTACATACTCACTTCATTTTATCATTATCATACTCAAACCAACCATTTCTGTGTGTCTAAAGAAAGTAGCACTTGAGTTCTTGGTAGTTCTTATTCAATAGGTCAATGCACTTTCAGCCTGTGACTAAGATTACTGTGGGAAAGTAGGCATTCATGCTGGACTGGAATTCCGACAGGCTGGTATTCCAATCAAATGTTTTAGAATCCTAATTTACAAATAAATAAATATGGCAATAATATGCAAACGTATGTCTGTATACATTAACATTAAGATAACTTTACGTTAGCAGAGACTTCAGAATCCTTAAAGATTACAATATCAAAGCTATATTGTAATGAATACGAAGAGAGGCAGTTTGAACATATAAAAACAACATTACAGCCAGGAATTTACTGTGTAGTACAGTCAATATGTACTGTAAACAATGGAGATGGTGACTCGCGTAAGAAAGAGATTCCCTCTTATTACTTTAACTTGTTATCATTGATACACGATGCGCCAGACCTGGGCACTTACCTCGAGGTCTTCGTAGGTGCGGAATGCCATTATGGCAAAGCCGTCAATGATGTCTTCCTCTCCAAGGGGCTCTCGGGACTTCTTTCTCCTGGCGGGAGGACGAGGCGGCTTCTCTCGGGCCGGAGACTCGTCCTCGCCACTGTCCCCATCCTTCACTTTGCTCTCTCGCTGTGCTTGCATGCGCTGTGCCCGCTCCCTTCGCCTATTCCTCTGAGTGCGCTGCTTCAATTCGTTTTCCATCTTTTGCACATCATTCGAAACACACGATTACCGTGTGTCACAGCACTTAAGTCCGCACAACACTATTAACACACATGGCTATTCTCCGTTTGTACGCCACAAAACCCAACAAAAATACAAATTTCACACCGAGAGAAAGACACTGGCCGTTTCCAATGGCGGATCGTACACCGTTGCCGCATTGCAAGTAAAATGGCCGCGTAGCACTTGACTGGCTGTTTTGTTTCACTTTCACGATAACACAAACATTATTAGCACTAAACTAAAACTAAATACAATAGATTTCAACACAAATTATACTAATATAACGATAAAATAAGTCGATACATTATTCTATGTGTTCAGATTCAGTCAATAGTCAATACAATGAAAGGTGTCGCGCGACGCTAACGCTACGTGCGGCAGCGATGGGGAACTAAATCAAGGATGCCAACATGACTAAAAGAAATTTCCGCGATTCGGGCGTCATCGACAATGTGGCGATATTTTGTCTCTTTCTATAGTATTCGTTCTCCTTTTAATGCTGAGGGCCATGAAAAGTTCATTATTATTTTAAAAGTAAGTTTGGTTGTTAGTTTAATTTATAAAATGATATAAAGTTAACAGTTTTATAGTATTAGTTTGTTAAAAACAGTACTCTGCTATTAAATTTGAGTTTTTACAACTTCTTTCTTTTGTCTGCCAAACCTTATTCGAATATTTTTTATGTTGGTATCTTATCTTGAGTGAAGTGAATAGAGGTAATGATTGTACACATGAATGAAGTTAGTACAATCGGAATGACATTACTTTTCGTCGTTCGTTTGTTGTTTGTGGTGTTTTTTTATTAGAGGACATACACCTATTAAAATATACTAGGAAGTTAGTTAACTGCGGCAGGCAAGGATAATAAGTAGGTACCTATTAAGTTTGTGCCAGTTGCAAAGTTATGATATTTATAAAAATATTTTTTTTATAATTATTGTTTTGTTATCAGTTATTATCGACCTAGGTAGGTTTGGAAGTCCTCGGTACTTAAGTATCTCCAAGACGATAGAGACAAAATATTAAATAAGTTGGTTAGTAGGTAGTGCTTTACCTAAGTAGGGAACTGCATACTTTTTGGGGTTTGGTTAGGTAAGGTTTAATACAATGACATACCTAAGTTAGGTACCGAGCCAGCTGATAGTAGGCAGGTAGGTCGATACTTACTTTACTGATCAGTATCAGCTTAGTCTGCTGCTGCTTTGCCGCTGCCGAAGCCTGATTCTGATTATTTAGGTAGAAACTCACTGAGCGATTGAGACCACTTTAGCTAGGTAGGTACCTATTTAATATCTTGCTAATAAAACATTTTGGAATAGAAGGTAGGTACTGATCAAATAAAACAGACGAAACTGAAAGAAATTGAGCGACACAGGTCTAACTACTCGTAGGATTTTAAAGGGACTCAAAGCTCCATCCAAGCGCGCATAATTATCATGCAAATATATTCAACATTATTATCGATTTAGCACAATGTTACTAAAATAAATTTACTTACCTTTCATGTCTTCCTATCTAATGAAGATGCCAGTACGAAACTGATTTCGTGTGAAGACGGACGTTTCTGTGTAGGCTATACATTTGTCAGGTTAAGTAAGTACCTATTCTACTAGTAGTAGGTAAGTATTATTATATACTAGCTGAGCAATTAAGTAAAACCTTCTAGATTAATTATCTAATCCTACCTTGCACATTAATTATCTAATATGCCTGCGCCCGTCGTCGTTTCTGTTTGTGTGCCTAAGTTCTTTTTAACCGACTTCAAAAAAAAGGAGGAGGTTCTCAATTCGACCGTATATAATATGCTTTTTTTCTATGTTTTACGTTTTCCAATAAACACTCATACCTACTTACTTCCTACCTACTAAACAGCTGCGCCACACTAAACGTGACCGTGAGCGGTACGATTCGAGCGCGGATCTGTCCGATTTGTATTAGTGTGGCATGGTCTTGATAAAGTAAGTACGTTTTATAATTGTCTTTGTGCCGAAAGCAAAGTAAAACATACATACATACATACACTTCACGCCTGTCTCCCAGAGGGGTAGGCAGAGACTACAGATCTCCATTTGTCACGGTCCTGACATACCCCTTTCGCTTCATCTACATTCATACATCTTTTCATACATGACCTCCGGTTTCGAGTACTTTTCACGCCACCTTCGGCCAGGACATCACCAATCTGGTCTGTATATGTCCTTCTGGGGCGACCTCTACTCACTCGGCCCATTACATCACCCATATAAATCTCTTTCGTCAATCGCCTTTCATCCATTCTCTCTATATGCCCAAACCACCGAAGCATGCCCTTTTCAATCTTGGTCACTACGTCTTCCTTCAAACCAAAGTAAAACGTTAATTGTTATAAAGTATCTAGGTAGGTCATGATAGATTTCAAGTAGGTCAGATATTAATATTTAAGCTGCTGAGACATATTCATTCTGAGATTATAGAGTAGGTTGGTGTTCTTTCACAAGTGGTTGAAATGTTCAACCTTTTGACTAAATCATCCATAACACTAGCCAAAGGACTGTTTCAGTGATCATAGTAGTCCCACACATTGAGATAATTATTTTATTTACCTATGATAATTGATAAATAAAAGACACCAGCGAAATGGTGAATTGAATGGTCCACTGGCTTAGCACCTAATTAGGGGTATGTGCCCGAAGCTGAAGCAATCAACTCTAGGTTGTAAATGTTATAATTTGAAAGCTTTGGTAATGTTTTCTAAATTTTTGTGCACTATACCTATTCTATGATTAACAAAAAACAGAATGTAAGTTATGAAGGCTCAGGCTGCAATATTTTCATCCAGGGGCATTAATTGACGCCTGCTGAAACTCAGCTGGGTCTATAGAAACGGTAGACTTCTACTTGAAAGGTTTTTCCGATTCACCCTGTATACAAACTTTCAGCCTGTTACTTATTGTGGTGTTATACGTATAGTATCCTACACACCACTAGGCGTATATACTTACATCACACTTTCATGTGATTTCATCTTAATTTTTTTTGGTACCTACCTATTAAAAATATTTTGTCGTCAGTAAATTGCTGCTTCAAATAACACAGCCAGCATGATGTCAGTGGGCTACAGTCGCAGCATCACAGCCACCGCAATCGTCGGCGTTTTGCTATCAGTTTACGCCCTCTACGTGGAGATGGCCGCACATCAACCTGGCTACAAGGCACTGTGCGACATTTCCGAAAGAGCCAGTTGCACAAAAGTCCTAACGTCACCGTAAGTTTGCACCTACATGACAATTTCGATGTTCAAGGTAGAATATGGATATTTTGTACCATTATGCATTCTACCATTCGCATATTTTCATATATGCTTCAGAATGGGCACACGAATATAATATTGTAGTAGTACATAGACTTCGGCTAAACAGATTATAATATTATCGGACTCACTCTGTACAATATGATGATGAGATGGTGTATGCTATTACGTATTTTACCTATTAACTTAAGATTTATTTTTTATTTGCAGATTTGCGAAAGGTTTCGGCCTGGTAGAAAAGGACTCGAGTTTGGAAATTCCGAATTGTATTTATGGAGTTGTTTTCTACAGCCTTATGATATTTCTTGGTAAGTTAATTTCTAGGTAAGTTAATTTATTTTTGCAGCTGCAATTAGTAAATAATAGGAAACGTAACTAGATTTACTCAACTATACCTACTTTTACTAAATATGAAGGTGGGTAACACGGTAGGCAATGATTAAAATAGGTACATTTTCTTAAGTTGCTATTTACGCAACATCTACTCGTAGGTACCTAAAGGTACACAGTAACACAGGTATGTATCACAGAACAAAATGCAATTGTGTGTAGGTAGGTAAGCAATTCGTTCTCAAGACCGGCCATTACCACCTAGTATCTAAATAGGTTTGAAGTTTTCACAACTCAACGCCCGCCCGCCGCAAAGTGGGCTCACCGCGCCGCAAACACCGCTGAGGTCAAATGTCAGGCTATGATGATGCACTCACGTCTCGAGCTACCAATGACGACCTCACTAATAAAACAAAGAAATATAAACCCTACAATGTAGGACCTAGATGTCAACCTTGAAGCACGCTCGGTTTGCTACTGGTTAGTAATGTAGGTAAAACCAGGTGAAAATGTTTCAAAAGTATATTTCTATGAAGTGGCAGTCACGACAAATGTCTACCAGAACTCGTGGTTGGTATGTTGTTTACAATATCCCGTAATGTAGATGCCTAGGTACCTATGTAACATCTTCTCATAGATACCTAGGGCATCTTAAACTAAAGTTAGGTTTTCTGTAGGTAGGTACCTACAGCGTGTAAAAGAAAAAAAAATCCATACCCATACAAAATGTCATCTCCCGAGGAAAAAAACCGTATTTTGCACGGAGATGAACATTTTTGTTACATTTCCCCGCATTCTAGACATAGTAAAAGTTGCTCATACAATGTTTCTAAAATCATCGGGGTCGGGGGGTAGGTACGTCCGTTCAAAGTGTTGAAGGAGGAAATAGACTTAGTAAGAACTGGTGATAATGTTACCGAACCACAGCTAAATAACCACATAAAAAGTAGATCAAGGTAATACCTAGACAGATCACCATGTTCCCAGCCCAGTACGCGATATGGGTAATAAAAACGCTATCGGTAAGTATATTGTTTTCAAAGAACGGACCGTGTACGAAACTCAAAAATTGTAAAATCAGACGTCGCAACCGCAACACTGCAACGTTAAGTAACGTAAAATTTTTGGTTTATAAACAAATTTTAATTTAAAATTAGGTATTATAAATAAATATTTTACAACAACACACACATTGCCTTCATCCATGTTAAGTAGCAAAGCACTTGTGTTATGGAAATCAGACAACGAGATATATTTACTTAAATACTTTTTTTTCTTTTAAATACATACTTATATAAATAAAACACCAAGACACATCCAACAAGTACTTAAAAGCTCATCACCTAAATACCTGCCAGCGGTGGGAATCGAACCCACGACCCTACGGAGCAGAGGCAGACATGACCACTACACCAACGGGCCCGTCTAATAAGGTATAGGTGTACCTACCTAGTGCAAAAATATTTGACAAGTCTCATAACGCGTTACGTAGAGCTACCAACTATACGATATAATTACTGTCAATTACTGGTTGTTACTATAAAAATGGTAATACATCTATATTATGTTAATTACAACTTTATAATTAAATAAAGTAAAAAGAAACCATGTCAAATTAAATATTTTTAAACTATACCTACGTAATTTATTACCTATAGGGAAAAGCATTAAAAACGTAATTTTAATAATAAAAAAATGGACTTGCTGTCTTTTTGAATTAGACGGTTCAAATTTTTCTTTTATTTTCAGCGACGTTCGACAATGCGTCCGTGCTGCGACTGCAGTTGACCATGGCCGCAAGCTCCGTAGCAATGAGCGTTTATTTAGCATATTTACTGGCCTTTGTGCTGTATGACTTTTGCATTGTGTGTGTTTCGACTTACTTGGTTAATATTTTGCTGTTTTACTTTGTCTATGGTAAATTCAAAACTTTGCCTCTGCTGAAGAAAACACTTAAGAAGTCACATTAAATACACCTACGTAAGCACGTACCTGTTCTTTATATTGCTACAAACGCTGTAGTTAATTATTTATAGCTTTACATTATTATGTTTTGTAACTATTAATTTTATAGGCTCTTAAAATATGTTTGAAAATGTGTGCGCCATCTGTACACAAAACAGATAACTAAAGCTTTAAAGCGCCATCTGCCTCATTTTTGTAGTATTTCTAGATATCGCTACTCAACAACAGATGGCGCTACTAGTAACTTTATTTCACTAAGTACCTATCTTACATTCCAGGTTGCTTTTTATGTTTATTGTATGTTACTACATAAAGTATATAAATATGTATGTAGGTATAACGCTTGTAATATATTATTATGAATCAAATGTTGTTCGTTTTCCTTTAGTTACTAAAATTCATCAGAAGTTCCTCAATGCGCAAACCGACATAGAGTAAAGAAGTGGTATAATATTATCACTTCTGAAAATCTTTGGCGAAGAAGGCGCTTGGCTAAAAAGTTTAATACCCAATTTGAGACACCGAGTCTTGTGATGGATATTTCTAGTAACCACAATAATAAGTACAAGCATAATAATAACTAGAAACAAACTAAGAAAGGGGCGGAGCGGATACAGAAGTGGCAATCACATTGAGTAATATTTAGGTCTAACACGTCAAAATATCCTTGGGTACATTGGCAGTGGGATGGAATGTTGAATGAATCTTTTTTCTTAAGTAAGGAAATGGAATTAACTCCTACGCCATAATCAAATAGGAACCTGAAAAAAAAACCAACGCGACACAATAAAACCGTTTCCACTTCACCTCGCTCAATCTAAACGGAAGCATTAACATTCGTGTGTTGCTACTTGATTGAGATCTCACTAAATTCGCACGAAACGCTGATGCCCACGCGCAGCTTTTTTTGTTTCACTAACAAATTAAGAGCTTCCCAAACTCGCGCTGGCTTTGTCTTTTCGGATACAAATGACGGAAACAGCATGCTTCATATACTTATGTAGAGGCAGCTCTTAACTTTATATAGCGTTACGTAGGTACATTATGTATAGCCTTACGTCCCACGTCCCGGCGTGCCGCGAGATGCCACGAACTGCTTGGTCTGCCATTGACCTTAGAAACTGTCAAGCATCAAGGTTGGAAGTAATGGCAGGCAAAGGTGGGTAAATAAAGACGTTGATAGCAATTGTTCTTCTGGAATTTCTACGTGTAGGCTGGAATGCCGCGGGAGGTACCTAAATTCATCTCCTCCTCCTACCAGATATGTGACGAAGAATAACTTCCAGGATCAGGAAGGTACTTTCACTGTTGCATTTATCAATTTTGCTTCTCAGTTTTTCAAAATGCCGATTGGATCAAAAAAATTGGATGTCGTGATAGCATGTTCGTTTCGAAGTGGACAATTTCTGAGCACCTCTGCTGATCGCGGGCCATACTATCTTAACAGTAGTAACGACTCAAATTAAGATTCACGAATCAAAATTAACGAATCAAATCAAGATTAAGGAATCTAAGAGGTTACCGGATTTTTACAAGAACAGCCAAAATGTGTACAAAAAAGAAAAGTGCACATTTTTTTTACAATTAAATATGAATTATAAAGTATACACTTCACGCCTTTTAATCCCAAAGCCGGATATGCAGAGACATTTGCTAAACAAATGTCCCCAGTTCATCAAGCGATTTAATTCAATGTGATTTCTAACGGATTATTTTTACATTAATTTAGTATAGGAGCGAATAGGACTTCGTTACAAAAATGTGTCGTTGTCGTCGTGGCGCAAACACATAGTACAGAAGATAAAATAAAATGATTTAACTCCAACTCCACATACCGAGCTTGAAACTGGGCATATCATATCTTTACCGTCTGTTCCCGCGTACACAAGCTCTCGGTAAAAGCTTCTTTGCTTTTTATCTGATTGTAACAGTAGGTATGATGGTACTTAACGTCGTAAATACTTAAGATACTGAGGTGTATAAGAAGTAATGGCGTAATGAAAAATGGAACTAATATCTATATCTACAAAGCAACAATATTTAATCTAAATATTGTGTATTACCATATTTTATTTTATTATTATTTATACAGAACCTAGTTTAAAAAAAACGCAACAAACAGCTCTCATGGTAATTTTCACGACCTTTTTATTCAGATTGTACCTCCATCCTTACGATAGTAGTTAACAAATATAAACTAATCAAATCTACTTGGAAGCAGACATACAATGTAAGCTCACGAGAAAATGTGTAGCTAAAAATACTTAAGAGACAAGGATTTAAATAGCAACAGACATCTTTAAAGGGAACTTTGCGTAAAACTTAAAGTTTACATTGTTGCAAGTAATCTATGTAGTTGGTTAGTGAGATACAAAGTAAGAGCTGCGTTCCTAGATAAGCAGGAAGCTGCAGTTCTAGATAAGTTCTAGGTTTGAACTAAAACCTTTAATGTAGTTAAAGATCACCAGACAAAAGGAAAGTATTCTGCAATTAAGTGATTAAATCAATTCGAAAATATGTACGGGCAAGGATAGAAACGATATACCTAATTCATAAAGATACTCTGCATTTCTATGAATTCTGAGCACTGCAGATTAAAAGATTACAATAGGTGACGTCATACGTGTAATTATCCCAGTTGGTCACCCCTAGTGAGATGAGTAGGTAGGTAGGTACACATTTAATAGATGTTTTTATAAAATCTGTTAGCCACTTTTGTACTTTGATTGCATCGATCAATGGGGTCGACCATAAGGATTAAGTGTCTCTACAGTACTTTAATTTCAAATAGTTTAAAAAAAATATATTAGTTCTAAACGTACGGACAAAATATTAAGCGGTGTACTTGATAACCTTTACAGATACGAGTCTTCGTCTTATCCCAAAAATAAAAGGCCCGTTAAATTAACCAAGTCATAATGACTTCATGGTTCTGTCCATCCTACGAGGGATTACTGATGTCGGTTTATTTGTAATAAAAGTATAAAAAAAACAATATTGTAGCGAAAATGAGATGATCATGTTACATAATGAGTAGACCTTTTTGGGCATATGAGTTCTAACGTAGCACGGCTCAGTTTATAAGGAATATAATTGAACTTTGTTACAGGAAATGTCAAAGTCAGTCTCATTCAGAAATAGGTAAGTACACGATGATATCATACCCAAATACTGGACACTAATAAAAACGCTTTATTCTGATAATATAAGTCAACATGACAGGTTTGGTGCAGCCCACACATTCAACGAGTTTCGTACTGTGAGGTGATTAACTAAACCGAACAACTGGAAACTGATATTAAATTGAATCAAGCGTAACCTTGCGGGGAATCCATTGTTATTAAACATGATTTTAACTATGCTTAATTTCACAAAAATACAAAAGTGTGACGCTCGTCTCGCCTCTACACAAGACAAGACGGCTCTGAGCCGGGGTCAGTTTGTACGGCGCAGTGTACCTACGTTAAATACGCAGGCGGGTGGAAAATAATTTTGGGCTATCTTTGCAGAATTAAGCACAGTTACAATAACTGGCAATGTTTTTTAATAATTGGATACTGTCAATTTTTTTTCAAACAACTATGGTTAGGTTTGTTAGGAAATAATCGTCGACACTTCATGATCATTTCCAAAATGCTATATTTTTTTCACGAAATACGTTACGTTATTGGAGCTTGCTGTTAATATTAGGTTAGTTATGAGGTAGCTAGGAATACCGCGAAGGGTACCCTGTCTTAAAAATATCACTCACGATGGGTAACATTTGAAATACCTCTCTCTATCTCAGGCTAAGTCGAAAATACGACTACAACGCCTTTGAAATCCAAAGCGTGGTAGAGCACTTGTTAGCCCATCTGGTGTGGCATGCTGGTTTCCTTACAATATTTTTCCATCACCGCATTGCAGTGCACCTACTGAAAAAGAGCCCTATCGTTAGAGGCGTGACTCATACCCAGAACTCACAATTGCAAGAAATCCGCCAACTAATTTAATAATATAACGAATATATGTATAAATGAATACACATTTTATTTTACATTACTATAGGTCTGTCAGGATCTGATAACAAAAATGGAAAAAAGAAATTGCAGTAAAACGTCTTAATACTTTTTTTCCTTATGGCGTGATACATGCAAGCATAAAAATGTATAATATTTAACAAATGAAAATCGCTATTTTTAAAACTTTTTTTTGCAATTAAATCCTGGTAGACTTATAATTTATTTAAACGTACCTACTATCCCTACCTAATATCATGTCAAACAAATGGTAGACGTAATAATGACAAGTAACCTCATGTAACGATTGTATCTGTGGATGACTGATTGCCACCCAATATGGGAGCGAATGCAATCTGTTCTGTAGATTGTTCAACTATGCTGTGCGCTATTACTGTTAGGTATAAGGTATTTCTCTCTGTAACTGGGACGTAATAAATCATAGTTTAAAAACTGCATCGTCGTATAACCACAGACTGTAAAGCAGCAAGCTGTGACAATGCAATTTGCTTGTACTAGTTTTCCCGTATTTTATATTGTCTATTGTATATTTTTCGAGTATGCATGTTTTTACAAAAATCTGATTTAGACACTACCTATGTCTGGTATTTGACACTTCAATACACAGTATAAAACAATGTCGCCTCCCGCTCTCTTTCCCTATGTATTTTAGATCTTACAAAACAAAGCAAAGGGTTTTGATGCGGTTTTCTTTTTGAGAGAGAGTTATTCTTGAGGAAGGCTTACATATTGTATTACACATGCATATAATAGTCAGTTAGGTATATTGTTTATTGGCAAAACACCGTTTTCTGGGTCAGTTTGTCTTTCTATAAATTAATATCTTGTGGTTTCAATTTTCTTTTACATTGACTTTGTCAGTAAGTCTTTGTCAAAAATATTATTTGTAATACAACACAATTGACGTGCGCTTGAAAGTAGCGTACCAGTCTTAATAATAAAGCTGCAGTAGGTACGTCAAGCTTCATATTTACAACATAAAAGAGAGATAGTATAAAGCTCGACTAACACTGAAGACAACGAACGAACTACCAGGATGAAGAAAGTAAAAATACACTTCACGCCTTTTAATCCCAAAGCGGGGTAGGCAGAGGAACTAAAGCAAATGCCTACGGTTCACCAAGCGTATTTAACCCAACAACGTGACAGGGGGTGTGTCATGGTGTAACCCTAAGGTTCACACACCTTGTGGTGTCCGGGTTTCATCACGATGTTGTCCTTCATCGTACGAGCGTGCGTTGGTTACATAGGTTCTGAAAAAGAGTCCGATTGGTACACGTCAAGCAGCCGGACTCGAACCCGCGACCTCCCGGTTACAAGTAAAGTATCCGACCAACTGGACCACAGACGCTTTAAGGAAGTATTTTTTGTTATATCCCTTAGAAATGTTTACCTACGACGCGAATGGTCAACTCGACATATAAGTGGACGCAACCGATGTCGCTTCAAGCAATAAAGTAGATTTAATTAATTCAAACATGTATACTAAACTTCTTGCATAATCGGGCTAACAGCTATCCATTGTGTGTTTCATAGAAGCGGTATGCAATGAACCTGTTTGTTTAGTTTTGTACACATACCTACCCGCCGTTAAATCTTGCATACATTTATATGTTTTGACATCAATATTCTATGGACAAGTTATTGGTTAAATATGTTTTAATGTCTACCTGAATGATTACAAAGTTGTTTTAATGTAGTTTAGGAGAGACGTAGGTTGTGAGCTGCTTCGAAACAAAACGTAAACACGCCTGTTGGTTTTATGTAAGAAGGAACATTTCGTCACTATGGCATTTGTTTGACATATTTTATGACGTGCAGTCCCCATATTACGAGGGCTTACAATAATATTGTTCTCGCTGTGTGACAGAGACAGCGCTAGATGAGTGGTATAGTACTGTCACAGTCAAACAGCGTAAACCATATTACTTTAAGCCCTCGTGGTACAATCCCTGCCTTGAGACGTACACATAATGAAACCAGATGTATTTCTTTCAATACACGGCGTAAACAGCGACTTATCATATATCACTGAGATACCCGGCCAATGCATCCAGAAGTAACCTATTCTTCGATTACTAATGAGCTATTGGATAAAAAAAAAACAAAAAAATGATGACGTTTTTATATGACAGATGGCGCTTACAAAGCTACAAAAGATTGAATTTATTAATACTTTATTATTATTTTCACAGCTAAAGACCGCACAAGTACGCATTGCTGCATTATACATGGGTAACCAGACAGAAAGAAAACAAAGATAAAGCTATATTTTTTTTTTGATTGATCGCATAATTTGAATCAACTTATTTTTAGTTTCATCAGCGCCATCCGTGGTCTTTTATGTAATCGTTTGACTATTTATTTATCCAATTAGCCATTCACTGCCACCTTAGGGTGCACCTTAGTTTTTGCAACAGTAGACTTCAAAATCATTCAAAATATCATTTTTGGAGTATCATCCAATGGTTGATAAAACCTGAAATGTCACAGTGACATTGACAGTAATGACAGAGAGACTTTCACATGATTCACTATCACATGTTTTGTGATAGTGAATTAGAAATTAGAGTACAGTGGGCTCTTTTCTTCGCCGTATTAATTAAGGGATTATATGGACGCGAGCGTATTTATTGAATGCAGATATGTATTTTGTTAGGTATTAATGTGTAACCCTCACTACCAAATCCGATAGGGATTGAAACGCGTGAATGTGTAATTTTATTTAATTTTAAAACTGAAAAAAAAATGTGCAGGGTGGTATTTCTTTGGGTGATATGGTAATCTCTACATTGAAATCATTATTCAAAAACATCAACGCTAGCTTCTATCTCACGAAAGGATTTTCTGTTTTTTTTTTATGATTAGTTGCCGCAGGTACTAATGTATTTTTAAAATATCTGTCAGCAAGGGAAAATGAGCCTAGTGTCTTTCTGTACAAAAGCTACATTTTGCTTGTCCAGACAAATGATGGTATGGAACATGCGTACTCAACAAAAAGCCTCAAAAATTCATTAATGTCAAGAATACGACGATCTACCGATGATTAGTCTGTCTATTGTAATACTTGGAACTCAACATACACAAGTCAACATTCAATGAACTTTAATGCTTAATATATTCCTCACAAAAGATGTTCAGGTGTATTTTTAGGTTATCAATTTGCACTTGAAAAGTCAGCCACCTCTGATGTTCAGAATGAACACTATAAAACAAAGTCGCTTCCAGCTGTCTGTCATTGGATTTTGAAGCGGTTTTCTTTAATAGGTAGAGTGATTCTTGAGGAAGGTTTGTATGTACGTTACATGCGATATTAGCAGAGAAACACTATTAATATTGTATATTGGTTAAACAATGTTTGCCGGGTCGGCCAGTTGTATGGTGGCAGGTAACAGTTGTAATTCCTTTTAGGTGTGAAAGTACAGGTAAACAGGCCTAAATTGGGGGTTGGATTTCGTTTTTAAGATATTGACGATTTTGAGATTTGAAAATAAAATCCCCGATTTTCGGTATTAAATCGAAAAAACTTCTCTAGGGATTGACAAAGAGAGTTACGTTAGGTACCTACCCACGTATACTTGAGTATTTAGGCTTCGTTTATTTTAGAAACTTGTCTGCTTGATTTGTTATCAGTTATTTATGTATGATAAATGATAGTCGTTGATTTGATGTTCTTATAGTTAGTTACCAAGAATTTTCTAGTATTTGAAGACAGGCCGGAAATATCGATAAGGGGATTTTCGGGTCATATCCTAGAGTAGGTAGTATCAGTATCCTATAGGTTAACTTAACTGATACGAATGAAAGAAAGAAATAACGTATGAAAGAGATCAAACGATATTTGGAATTAGATATAAATACGAAACCCACCGCTTCTTTACTTTCGATGCATGCGTTTTACCCAAAACATCCACAAACGCAGGGTGCTATGCCGTGTTTGGTCTTATGTCTCCAAAACGAATACTTATGATGATGGAATAAAATATAAAGATAAAACACCAAGGAAAATATAACACAACAGTGACAACTTATGTCAAATTCAAATATATACAAAAAGAACGTGGGTATGGAAAATGAGCCTACAGCCAACATTCCCTATCTTTGTTCTAAACCCAATGTTCCAACACTAACTTGTTTATGTTATATTATAGGGATAGTAGAGGACCATCTTAACTTGAAGAACGTATCGGACAACAGCTTCTGGCTGACCAAAGACGTATCTCTAGATAATTATTAGATTTTACTGTTATTGGCCGAAAAACGTCTGCAAACGTTAATAATTAAAGTTTACAATTCACATAGGTATTTTATGATCTAGATATATGCCTACTACACTGAGCAATTCTATAAAAATCTACAGTAGAGTATAAGATACAGCTTAAAGGTACCTACATAGAACACAAAGAACATCAAGAATATGAATGAGTCTATCTAATTTATTATTTCGCACGCGTACTAGTGCGTGATAGACTCAGTGACAGGAGGAATGTTATGCGAGTTTTGACCCGTGATATAACACTATAAACCCACCTTTTGATACTTTTGCTATTATACTTATTTGCAGGGTAGGTACTTAAAAATTAACCAATATAGGCACTTTGCTATCCGGTATTTAACAGATGATAAAAAAGTAAGCGACATGTGAATGACTTGTCATAATATAGTTGTCATAGTATACAAAATTCAATCACCTTTGAGTGTGTGACTATACATAAAAATAAACGAATAGTCGATGAGTTTTCAGGACGAGGTCATACAGATTAGAACACATCTATTTATTAGTAGAAAATGTAGTATAGTATGGCCTTAAGGTAAATTATCGAGGTTTCTGGGGACACGACCGACAGTCACCCTGTCTGTAGTCAAACTAGCCAAATAATAAATGATAAGGTTCTAGCGGACCCTGGACCTTCCCGGTAAAGCGCAGGAAAACCAAAATAACTGATTAATATAATCCAAGTTATTGCCAGTAATTAGTTGTTAGTTCTAGAAAGTGTTAACTTCGACGTGTATCCTTAGACCAATCAAATGATAAGGAATAAGTTGGAGCAATAACTTTATCATCTCTATCAAGCCCTATCTTCTCGTCGCAAGACAGTTCTGATCTCGTGCCATCACAGACCATTCACCGCCCAACCTGACAGACCAGTTGTCCTCAACGGATTATGACATAGACACAAAAGTTATGCTAAACTGGTGCCCACGCGGCGTTTGGCATGCAAGTGGAGCTGGTAAATAAGTCCTCGGGATATCTGGTCCTCCCACTGGTGACGATGTTTGTACCTGATGTCGCAAAGGCAGGAGGGAGCGGTGTGGAAATGGACTATTTAATTACTACTTAGTACTAATAGGTACAATTCATACTTTCATTTTTGCAGAAGTTTTATTGTTTTCACGTCGACGGGTGAGATGTCTCCCCGAAAGTCTTTGTATTAATTTGGTTTTACATACATAGGTTTTACGTTTTGTACGCCCATCTTTTGTTTTGATAAAAATAGGACAGTAGAACTGTTAGGACAGAACTGCTACACTCTCGTAGTAGCATAATTCTGGCATTCGCTTTCCGGTTTCGTTACTCTCATTTCAATTTGGTCCTAAGTAACACTCGCTGTGTTACTGCGCATGCAGAGAATTTAGTAATGTATGCACACTTTCAGATCAATCGATTGAATATTTTTGCTTCAAAATTGAGTTGAAGATTTTATATGAACATACGTACAATTGAAACTGAATAAAAACTTTTAAAAAGTTACAGTTGACTTTTCAAGAAGAAAGTTTTACTGCAATCTTCCCAGTTTACGGTGATGAGCTCACTCCCCGTCACGTTTGTTTAAATACAAAGTCTTGGTGAAACGTAGGCATTTTCTTAGCAAGTGTCTCTGTCTACGGAATGAAAGGCGTGAAGTGTATTTATTTATTTCCCCGTTTAATGTAGCATCCCGCGGTGCCGCTGTCGCCGCTAGTCTCTTGTAACTCAGACGCAACCCATTCACTCATTATGCGTTAAGTTGGTGCAAATTATATACGAAACTTTATCTCATTGGTGGAATTATACGCGAGATAAGTGAAAATTAACGACTAAGTACAATCCAATTAGAATATCCACTATCACCCGCCGATACGACGAAATAGAAAGGGTTTCTATTTTAAAAGATAATCACTTTGAATTATTGTGAATGGCCGATGAGAGCGAAGTGGCTGCGAATGCGTTATCTCTTTAGTATTCAGTAAAGTATTTTGTTTCGAGATATTAAATTTGTGTTTCTGCATTTACTGCCTACAAAGTTTACTAGAGATAGGTACTTTGTTTGTGCTCACTGTTTTACCGTGTAAAGCTTCAGACACACCAGGCGATTGCAGCAAGGTGGCGGGGGCGAACAATGTAATTTGAAAATTGTTTTTTTTATCCTGCAGCATCATGTATAGTAGTAGTATATACACACATCAAAAGTATCTAGGGATCAAGTACATTTTAGAAGAATTTTGCAATCGAGAATATATTTTACAAAAACTGAATTAATTCACAATTTATTCAAAATGTGGTGATAAGTCATTGATACAGGCATGGGGAATTAGGTAGGAGACCAATCCAGAAGATTAGATTTGATTTAAATAAATTAGGTAATGCAAACAATAGCAAAAAAATATTGATTAAATTGTTTCTATCGAAGAAATGTATAGGTAGGTTGACCAAAGACACATAATACCGCCGAAGGTAATGTGTTTATTTATTTACAAATTTTAATACACTATACATTTACAAAAACAACAAAAGATTTAATGGCTATGTTTGACTGAGATCAACCCATCGACAAACGATTTACTACGAAATTATCCGTCAGTAGATTAAAAAGAAACACGGTTAAAAAAGATGGCTGGCAGAACTTGATACGAAAAGCCGAAAACAGATCACAGTGGCATGCAATTGTAGAGGCCTATGTCCAGCAGTGGACAAGTATGGGCTGATGATGATGACGGTTACTTATTTTAAAAATAATTTTCTGTCACATTATTGCAGACTAATTTTAGAAGAAAAGACCCATGTGATCATACATTACATTATTAAGGTCTGGGAGTATAGTCACAAAGTACACATTACGCTTCATAATTTTTTTTTTATTGTCATTGATGGTATTTGATTATAATGTGCACGGTTGTTGATGAAGATGTTCTTGGAAGATTCCGTATTCTGTACTCACGGGTGCATTCTTTGACATGTCAATTTGTATGGAGACCGAGCCTGATCGGGTTCCCGGTAATGACTTATGATGTCTCGTTGATAATGATGCAGTGCGTGCGACGTGGACTGCGTCAAACCGACAAAGGTATGTCAGGAAATTATTAACATGCTTGATGACTTCATTGCGACAGCTTACTGACGACTGGACGCACGGTGTCGTCAAGGATTTGCTTCACTGATGATGTTAAGTACTATTTAGTACTTTTCTATAAATTTGGAACGAGAATAGCCGTTGCTAAATGAAGCACAAACAAATGTTAACCCATTGAATGACTTTTTGTTAATTAACTGTGCGTATATCATCAGTCCAGTACTTTATTGCCAGCCACAATATACCGAACATTATGAACGATTTTTTTTAAAACGTTTTAGAATCAGTTCACGCTTAGAGTTCAATCAAGTTTACTGTACTTAATTTGCAAAATTGTATGGTTTCGTACAGGTTCCCTTTGCACACAACGTGATATGAATTTAACCTTTGTTTACGGCTAAGGCTCGACAAGCAGTCCACGCATAATCCATAATATCTGCCTCCGCCCCACTCCCGCGCAGGCGACGTCGATCCGGCCGTGTTTCCGCGACAAAGTGATTCCACCTGCCCTGCGCGGAAAACGTGCGCGCGCGCCGATCCGTGACCGCCCAACGACGATCGATCGATACATCCGCGCGCTTATATCGCTTTTCATCTATGAAAAGTACATTTCAAGTGTTCAAACGTGCGATATTAATGTGCCGAATTATATCTAGTCTATACATTGTGTTGTGCTAGTGAGGTGTGGTGTAGACTGTCGGATTATAAGTATTTTCAGGTGTTTTTCAGCCGCTTAACCGGTGTATTAACAAGCCAAGGTTAGTTATTTAACACATTTATTTGCGCTATAACAGTCATATGAGATAAACAATGACGCATGTGTCCGTAAATGGATTTCCTGCCTGGCTAAGGCCCCAGCTGGTAAGGTTAGGTGCGATATTACGTGCTTATGGTAATGACGACGACCTATGATGGTATTGAGTTTGTGGGTGTCTAGAGCTAATAGGCATCCAAATACAGCAACATGTGTAGGTAAATAAATATATACTTAAATTCCTGCTTTGGTCTAGGGCTTGCAAATAATTATAGTTAGGGTACTACTACTACTAGGGTAGTGCCATGTATTTCAATATTTCTACATATTATATGAAATGAAGAGACATATTTGAGCGATGTTTAGCTTTAACCACTCATTAAAAATACTATTACTCCTTAAGTAAAATAAAAAAAATGTAAACGTACAAGAAATTAATATATTCGTGTTTTGTCTTCTTCGTTTATTGTTTATTTTCTTAAATTTAGGAATGAGAGGAACAGTATAACATAAAAACGATGTTTACATTTTTTACACTCTGTTGTATGACTATAAATGATCCAATGATGACATATGTGTCAATGATCTGACTTTGATAACTGTTAAGGTTTCCTACGTAGCATAGCACAAGTTCTGAAAAAGAAGTCCTTTTTAACACGACCGGCCACAACATGCCGCGGACTTCGTGTTTCATACGCAGTTATAGTATGAGCGTATTCAACTTACGGGTGGATAGGTGGCTAATCCACATATAGCTCCATCGTAGCCTAGTAAACAAGACGGTGGTCAAACGCTTGTCTATTTGTGCAACTGGATTTGTCTGCAGGCAGTGCTTTCGGCCTGTTGTAGTGCGCAGTTCGTTTCGGAATAGAACTTTTACAAATGAACGAAGCTTCACTTATACCAAAGTTATTACAGATGTACTGAAACTGGTTATTCCATATTTGATATACAATTGACATAATGATGGGAATTATTATATACAAATTGGTAAAACTGTAGGTAGGTAGCTAACCACCTACCAATATGTCAAGGTCAACATTTTATTAACAACTCTGCCTTACCTATACAAGGTATATCTATATACCCTACCTATCTATAAATTAATGAAAGTTGAATTTTATTATTATCGCCTCGTGGTATTCCGGAACGTAAGAACTGGGATAGGCAGAGACTACACTTATAGTTTTGTCACGGTCCTGCTACATAAATGTAACCGGGAGCACGACAAAACGTCACCCATACCAGGTGGACATTCCATTTAAGCGAACCAAACGGTTTACGTCTACTTTCCTAGTGCGAACTGCCAGGATATGGTGTGACTTGTCGGACTTTGTGTTTCCTGCGCCGTTTCGTCTGGAGGTTTTCAAGTACAGTTAATAGCTACCTAATGAACAAGTGTGCTCCATCGTTGATCACATTGATGCTTAACACCAGGCAGGGTGGTGGTCGATCGCTTGTTGATACACAGATAAAATATTTATTTATTTACTTATTTACACACACACAAACAAACATTACATAACAGTTTAGCCTAATGCGTAATGCTGTACAATACTAAATCAAAAATAAAAACAATAACCTATTTTAAACATAACATATACTTACATAACGAAACAACCAATCTAATCATATCTTATTTACTGTCTAATTAGGCCTGTATAGTCAGATTTTCATAAAATGCTTTTTGGATTGTTTACTACAGTAATTGTAGGAGAGCGTCGTGCGTGATATAAAATAGTTGAGGTAAAATCAACTAGTTAGCACTCTCATAAAATTCTGCTTCGCCTCTTATCAATTACATGCATATAGTTTTGTTTCACATTTTACCACGGGATATTCGTTGTCCCTTAGTTACAGTTCTTTAAATTATTAACCTACATTTTAACCTTAGATTTAACAATATCTAGAAACTTATAGGTAAACAATTTAATAGAGAGCCGGGGTATGTAAGGTGGAGAGGAAATTTGTCAAGGGCCGTGGCAGCTATCCGTCTTCAAATAAGAGTAGAGTATTTTGTAATCTCACGATTACTTAATACTTTTCATTACACTTCGAAAAATATTACTTACAAGCAACGCCGCGGGCTGTTTTTTAAATTGTTTGCCTATGGTTGACTTTCGTGGACTTTTTAAATTATTTTTACCGATTTAAAAAAAGGAGGAGGTTTTCAATTCGACGGTGTATTTTTTTCTTTGTTAAACTTTTCATTGAGTGAACCGATTTGTTCACTCAATCAGTTCTTCCCGTTTGGTCCCATTTCAATTTGGTTCAGTTCCGACAAGGTAACCATGAGAAACCACAAATTTGTCCAATTTTACTGGTTGAAGTCGGTTCTTTAAAATTATTATCGTCTATTACTATTTGTCTACTGCTGGACTTAGGCCTCTCCATTTGCACGCCACTGTTAAAGTTATATAATAATGCAAAGCGACTACTATTATAATTGGATGTAGTTACACAGAAAGGACTCAATCCACACATTGCTCAATTGAGTTAGCTATACAGGGTGCTAAGTTAAGACATATCCATCATATAAAAAAAACATTTACACAAAAAAAGTTCACTACAACTTATTTTTATGTACCCTGTCTGACCCCCACATGTATGGCGGGTCAATAGCGCATCCAACTTTAAAGCCCAATATCTCTGAAGTAACTTTTTGTCATAGGGTAGAAAGAACCTCGGGACATGATGCCTTTCCTACTATACTTCCTTAATATAAATTTGTAAGGATGATGTGTTGTTTCTTTCCATTATCAACCTCGTCTATCGAATCTTTTAACTCGCCTTTTAAGTTGTTTGTTAGAAGAAATACAACTACGAGTATCATCATTATTTTTTCGAATCAAACTACAGTACTTTAGTTAATGCAATTAATTTACTTACTGTACCTGCCATACAACGTATATTGTTTTCAATGTTTTGTCATGTTCTATCATTGGACATTCCCTCATACTGTACAGGAGACAAACCAGAGTGTAAGATATAGGTACAATGTATCTAGAACTTGATATCAAGTAGAATGATGGCAAGTGTCTGTTTTTTTTACTAATAAATTTTCGTTATTTATGTGCTGATACTGTTGTTAAGTTGTCTAAAAGGTTGTTTCACGTGAATAATTAAATGTTTTTGTATCCTTCTAAGAATTAAAATATCGTTAAACAATAAACATGTATTTGAGCTACCAATTTCATGTAGGTGAGTATAAAAACATAAAATACTATTTCTTTACACATTTTATTATTACTAATGAAACAAGTTTTGTAATGGCCAGCACCAAAAGGTTGTAAAAAATCTGACCGGGGCCATAAATAAAAAAAAATAAGACATTATAAGTATGTTTATGCTACAACGGTCTAAGAAATCTAACAACATTTATCTTAGAAATCTAGAAGTAACTAAACAAAATAATAATAATATTTATATATGTCGTTAAAGAAGCTAATTTATAATAAACAAAATTATATTCATTATGCAAATGGCTAAACTCTAGGTGCATTATTCGTTACATTTTACCAATGTTTTGTGAGTACAATGTTGAAGTCCTTTGATTATAATTAAATTAATATTAAACCAAAGCCAGAGCTGTGTGGTGGCGGCGATAATAATACTTGTTTCACCACCCCAGCCCAACTGTTCCCGTTGTGGGGATCGTAAGGGACGATCGAGGGAACCCTGCAGAGGACGAGCAGTAGCGCTCTGTATGCACACCTATCAATCATGGCGATTATTGGCATTTCCCCCGAAATTATCATGGAAATCATTTGGAAGGCCGTTGTCCAGCAGTGGACATCATGTGGCTGTTGATGATGATGATTATGAAATTTTAAACACAAAACATTTGGAGTAACTGATGCGTGTGATGTCATTGCAGCTAATTATTACACAATACGTTCTGCACAAAGAAAAATACATAATAATTATTATTGTGAGTCACGCCTGTTGTCTCATTATAGGTATGGCTGTTGCCTTTCTCAGGCTTCAGATTAAGGAACTAGACGATTGAGAATTCTCGACAAAGATGACCACTAAAGTAAAAACAGTAAAGGAGACAAACTCGGACTAGTCAAAATGGGTCAGTTTTCTTGACTGGTCTCTTTAACACTCAAGAAGTCAAGTCATAGACGACCGGAGCGGTAATTGCCCTCATATTTACTCGTATTCCTTAAAGTCTTAAGGTGCTAATCCGAAGCGAGTTGCCGACTGCACAAGCAGCAGCCGCGCTGTTCGGAAGCTATGTCATTTAAATACAAACCAGAAGCCGCTGCACGTGCCGTCGACAGCTCGCTTCGGAATATTCATCATGTTCGGTTTCATTTGTCTTAAAGTAAACATTTAGTAGGCTTTTAACAATAAGGAACCTAAGATTCTGAACCTATCATGTGGTAATGTGCTATTCGTATCTACAGACTGCTTTTAGACTTATTCTCGAAATTTAACAATTGTTGAAGTTTTAAGATCGTGTTTTTATACTATGTTTTACGGGAATCTGTCTAAAACCAAGTCTGTAACTGGTAGGGCTCGGCCAGGAGGCTAAATTTACTTTTGCAGTAGTATATCCATCATAGTTAATTGCTGAAATGGAATTCGACCTACACGACATTGTAGACATACATATTTTACACATTTTTGGCATGTAGATATGTGTAGGTACATCATACATGTTGTTTACCTATAAGGCTCGCCGTGTAGAAAACAGAATGTAGGATAAAAAAAAACATGTACGATAATATTACATTCAAATACTTGTACCTATTAATGAAGACAGTAATGGTCTTGTAGTGTACTTATCGACCGATTTAATCTCTCTGCATCTACAACTCTACGTCTTAACAAAGGTTATGCTCCTTTATTAATTTACAAACACAAAGATAAAAACAGGATTGTAACCATTCAATATTAATAAGGAATTATTACATAATAATAACTAAGCATTATTCGAGCGTTGTCAGAGTCTGGTTGTTATTGCTAGAAAACACAATGGACATTTGGAAGGTTCATTTCGAATCGTTACATCTTTTAATACCTGTTTCACGCAAATAGATTTTTTTTACAATTTTTACACTTCGACAAAGGACCGAAAGGAAATAAAAAACCTGAAACGTATATCTTGTGGAGGAGTCAGTAATTACTTATGTAGGCATATAATAAGCAAGTACATAAGTAATATCTATGGTAAGATTAATTAAATTCTATCAATACCTTGTTTTTTGCTCGTACACAGACCTACGCACATTAATAGCAGAGTTAATTAAAATAAGAATTGGTTCACAATATGGCAAACATGCATAAAAAAAACCTGAATCTAGACTATCCTCTCCTTTTGAGTAGTCTGTAAAAACTATATAAAATTATCATATCTGACGATCCGTATAGGCGTACTCGGAGGCGTTATAGCATTGGTATAACAATGACAGATTGTTGTGATCAGCAGCGTGGGCCCACGCATCGTTCATTGACAACGATCTTCAGGTGTAAGTAGGCGCTTACTTCATACTTGAAGCGAAAAGTATTCCTTTAAAAGTTCTTATACCTTTGTTCTTGGCTTCTTATCTTTTTACTTTTTCTTTCTTATGGTATTATGCCTTCTTTTACCTTTTAGTTAGAGATTCTTGTCTTGTGTTTTTGATTGATTTGCATTAATACTTTCGGGTCTTTTATTACCAAAGCCGCGAACGCAGGGGCTAATAAAAAGCTTACCGGTTCACCAAGACAAGTAATAATACCACTTTGAAAATTAGGAGCAAAAAACACTTTTTAATTACTCGTATGACAGATTACTAATGGTATTGTATAAGTCTTCTTTAGACTTATGGGGTTTTTTTTAGAAATTTTATTACAGGTTTCAATAAATATTATTATATTTTATTACAAAAATATTTACTAAAACTTCCATCGTCTATATATCGCAAAAAAAAAAATACGTGGGCATTTATTTGGAGATACTTAATTCCAACCCACAAACTTGTCGTATATCGTCAGAAAAATAAAATACAAGGTTAATATTTTGTTTAAGTATTTCAGAAAATAATAATATTTATTACTAAAGATATTCATAAAGTGGACACGAAGAATCATATAAAACCTGAACTTCTGCCGAAATGATTTAAAAAGTTTATAAAAAAATACAACAAGTTTTATGATCGTGTTGAATTTCATAATGGGAAGAGATTAGGTGTCTCGTGTTCTCCAATATTGATGATTTTAGTGGATCCTGTCGTCGACAAGGCACGCTTTACTATTTCAAAGTGATATGAGCTGGTTAGGTATGTACGTACTATTGAATTATAGCTCAACTTAATGTAAAATTCAGCACCACACTGAACGAATACTACTAAGTTTCCACAAATGTTGACACAGCTGAGTCTAGATGATAGATGGCTTTGTAAAGAAATTACGTGGCATTAGGTACAAAAGCACATGTGTGCAACTCATAAGTTACCTTTTATGTAATAAAATATTTAGTTTAATTTCAAGGTCATCTTATACAAGCATAACTAAATATATTTGGTTACCTACTTAGGAAACAACTATCAGAAATGTTAATCTAAATATTCATAAACATACCTGAACTTAATCGGGCCACTTTGTGTTTTACGGGTGCCAATGGCGCCAAAGGAACCGTACATTAATATTTAAATATGTAACAGATAACACTCAGACCTGCTCAAAAAGTACCTGAGATCATTAAAGTGTTTTAATAATAAGAGCCGTTTCATCCATAACGAATTTTCGAAATCGGTTTTCAAACTATCATTTCTATTAGATCGGCCAATTTAAAATGGAATGGGATAAGCACACAACAATACTAATGTATTGTTGTCGCCGTGTGTCAAGTATTTTGTAACATGTAGATATCTATTTAATTTTATCAGCGCTTCAGGGTATTCCACTTAAAATGCCCATTAAAAAGCAGTCGCAACGAACGCAACTTCTAATGTCACAGTAGCAAAATATTTACACATTCTTCACAGTAGTTGACATAAACATTGGTTAGACTATTCCGTCAACAGGCGACAGGCGGCTTGTGTTAAGCCCCCAGGTTGTGATGTTGTACTTACAGGTGGTTTGGATCTTTGCACGCGAGTATCGATGTCGGTAGAAGCCCGGGGGCGATGCGTGGACGCATTCTTGTAGACGATTCAAGGTTGGATTTGATTCTATTGCTCGGCCGGGTGTAGGTGGGTACAGTGAGTGATTTAGCTGGATAGAACCATAACGCTTTGATAGGTAGAAACTTACCTTAGTGTTCGGAGTTAATTTCGAAGTATCTCAATTCAAGTATAATTTATTTAGATCGTACCTATTCCAAGGCCTTTATAAGAGAATAACAACAAAACATATTTTTTACATAAACAGCGAACCCATTCAGCAACCATCTGGTTTAGTGGTTTTAGTAAGTAAATTAGATTCTTTGATAAAAATAAGTGCCGCACCTAAAGTGAAGTTATATAAAAAAAGAACATTAGTCGACGATGACCTGACGCCCTCACAAGACCGGTCCGCTTAAAGCATCGTAACTTTATAGTTTTACCACTGTTATTGACACGCAAATTGAAATTCTCTATGCTATGTAGCCGTCTTTTTTTAAACTCATTTTTGCATTCCGATCTTTATAGTAGTAAAAAATACTCCTTATATAAAAATGTACCTTATGTGACCATGTTGATTATGGAACTAGGATTTCGCGCATCTTTTGGTATTTGTGTTTCTTCATGATTATTTACTTCACGTTCTCACAAAGAGAGTTGCAATTTACGTTAGAGAGCAGTAGCCTGGATTCATTGGCACGGGTCTGAAGCCGAGCACGAACCCAGTACCTACATTCCAATTGACCGACGCCCAGACTAAAACCGGTATAGTATCTACTTCGCATTATGGGCCACATTGAATGTTCATCGACAAATAAATAAATATTGCGTAAGAAATGCGTTGTCTCTTGGTCCGATAAAGCATCATTAGGACACGGCAAACCTCTTCGCGGGGCCCATGCATCAAAACTTTAACAAGACATTGTGTTGAAATATGGTTATTCAAAGGTCTTTAAGCAGCAAGTTTCGAAACACAGGAATATTATGATAGCACAATAAACATTACAGTGTACCTTGGGCAACAATAGGTCACTAATTTGAATCTAGGT
Source organism: Conopomorpha cramerella (assembly GCA_012932125.1). Lineage (NCBI taxonomy): Eukaryota > Metazoa > Arthropoda > Insecta > Lepidoptera > Gracillariidae > Conopomorpha > Conopomorpha cramerella. The sequence continues at coordinate 97,992 of SJJU01000135.1, forward strand.
TCTACAACAGTGCTTATAAAAGCGTTTGCTCTTTGACCCCAGTTCGTTTCGCCCAGTATGGAATAGGATTTGCATTACCCACCATGATAGGTAAGTCTTCAATTTTGAGTTTCAAAAATATTTTTGTCATGACACAACCAACTGTTGCAAACCAAGTATCTTTACGGATATGTACTAAGTATTTCGTAACAGAAAATTCTAAGATTTTATAATAGAAGAGATAGTCATAGATAATGACTTTTGCTGATAAATTTCGTTTAGTATTTATTGAGGACATCACGTACAAGTGTCTCTGCAGCACTGTTCTGAGAAGTTACAATTTTTATTCAATTGCATTGCTCAATTTAACTGCAAATAAGCGGCTCTATCAGTGATATTAAAAATAATATAGGTTTAAATTTTGCGGTTAAGCCTGAACCAAAACTACAGTAAGAGGCACAGTTGGTGGTCACTCTTTTGATGCAAAAATGTCTATTATATTAAGAGCCGAGCTGATGATCTTACAAGCTTTAATGTATACAAGGATATTACCGCGACTCTACCATGCCAATTATAGGCGAAATTATGCAACTTCGCCAAATTACTGGTAATTGTTGGTTTTGGCTTTATTTTATTTCGTTTTTAATGAATCTCGGTTGAAAAACAAAATAAAAAAAACGGTGCGTCTTCGCGTTCTAAAACCGCAAAAAGTTGGGTATCATGTGGAGAAGTTAAATTATACCTAAGCCATCAGGTTAATGTCTCACGTTTCTGCGAATATAATGTAGGTAATGAGTCCCGGTCTAGATCATCGGCCGGCGCTTTTAATATCATGTAATGTTAAAAGCTTCTTGTAAGTAGCTCTAGTAACTGAATACCGTGTTTTTCTACATAGAGTACTGATCTTCTTTGTTGGCCTCTATCATAATAATATTCCATAAAGAAATTTTATTATTTCGTTAGTTGCCAGTCCTAGAGCGATTGTAATCGTTATCTCAATCACTTACCTAAAATTATTATTGTTGCGATGGAAAATATAAAAATTATACAATGCTATTTTAACTTTTATGTAAGCGTGTTAAATCTATTTAAATAATGTATGACTAATATTATTGCGTGTGTGTATTTTTGTTACTTCTTCAAAAAACGGTACTCAATGGATCTCGACGATACTTGATTGGAAGATAGATAATATGTATATTAAGGACGAAGGCTGAATTTTACCTCTATATAAAATTTCCCACGAGAACTATAAGGTATATCAAAGCAGGTATATTTCCTGATTTAGATTGTATTCGTCCTCCGTATTGACATTCCACTTGACTATTATGTACTACTTACATAATTTAGTTCCATTCTTGAAAAAAAAAACTTTAAGTATCCCATAATTAACATATTACATACACAGTGGCATTTTCCCACCAAACAACGACCCTGTACGAAACAAATCATGTAATTGCCGTCTACGGAAAATAAATACACAACACAATCACCACAATATTAGTTTAAAATGCAGCTATCTTATTAATGTATGTGGATTTTTTCTGTCGTGTGTAATCGAGAACCGAAATAGGAAGTGAGGAGTGGTATCACTGTGTTATGCTTGAGCTTTTGAACCATATAGTCTTGTTTATTATAGAGGTACAGTTACGTTGGTACCGCAAAAGGTCCAATTTGTTTTAAAGTCACCAAGCGGTTGACCGTTAGCCTTGCCATTGTCTGCTTCATTGATACTTTGCGAGTCGACGTTCAGGGTTAATACTTCAATGGTAACAAATGATACGAGACGACTTTTTTTTCGGGTTTTCGTCGTTATTCTGTTTATTGTCACATGGCCGTGACAGATAGAGATCTTCTGTAGTCTCTGCCTGCCACCCTGAGAGTCAAGCGTCAAGGTTGTATATATGAAATCCCATAATAAAAAAAGCGCTGAACAGCTATATTAATATGACAACTATACCTATCAATTGATTAAAGAAAACAAATGAATATGCAAAGCGAATAAATTGCATATTTTTTTTTCTTATATGTACATATTATATTATCTTCGTAAAATTGTTTCTCCGATCTCTAAATTTAGACTGACAATAAATTTAGTCACTAAAAACGTTTTAAGATAAACATCGCACATAAAAGTCGCAATGTTGCGTGTGAAACACTATATAACCGAATCCTAGACGCTCTTTTTTTGGTGTAATTGATTATCCTGGCCATATTTGTTAATGTCAACCGCGAGGTGATTCATTTATTCGCTGTCTGCTCGTGAATGAGCTTGGAAATGTTGACAAAGTAAACTGATTGTGCATAGTACGTTGAAGGTCGGAACCCTACGACCCACTAATTTTGTATCACACGTTTTGCCTTAGTCGCAATACTTGTAAATGATGCGACACGTAGTATGTACAATGTATTACATACAAACATACATAAGCGTGAGTGTCATTGAAAAGTGAAAACGGTGGAGGTGATGTCAAGGTTGGCTTTTGTTTACTTCTTCTGGGAACTCACTATACTGGCTGGTAAGAATATGAAAAAGAAATTAAAAAAATGTTCTGCAGTTATGAGATTAAAACAAGTGAATCTCTTTCTGTATAAATTTTCTTCGTTTGCTACGAAATTCTTAGTATTTGTATTGCTGATGAGTAGGTACCAGTTTTTTGTGACACGGCACACGAATTCTAAAATTATTATTTAGGATTAAGTAAGTGTTGTGTGTCTATCCCTACAATCTGGATACCAGTGGGTAGGAATTTAAAAAAAACTTGTCAAAGGGGTGTTGTCTAACATGCGTACCATATTAGCGCTGGAATATTCGATTAATTCAATATATGCGCATGTTAACACGTAAAAAAAACGCGTATTTCATAAGTCCACGTAAGGCACGTAAAAAAAACATTAATATGACCACTGCAACATGTTGTAGTCACTTATTGTATGTTTATGTGCTAAAACGATATGTGAGGTACATACACGATGATATTAACGAGTGCTGCGTTAAGTTTGACATAGTCTTTCATATTATTGGACGCCTTCGTCCAGCTGGACACTTTTTATTGTTATACTAAGAAATATCACGATTTACGTCTTTAATTCTTCTATCCCCCTATTATTAAGAACGTTAGCAAGTTTATATTGGCAAGTAATTTTTGCTACTTTATTTTGGCTGGGAGATTACCCATCTTACATATCACTTAATAGAAACTGTGGGAAAAAGAATAATCATAGGTTAAGATTGAATTCAAGATTGAAGCACGTGCAATACTATCTATTATGACAACTATGTCAACAACAAAAAACAATTGTACTATCTTACGGGTAGCTATTTTACCCTCAGACCGAACACAATTACGAATTACTTTACGAATTACGGCCGCAGCTTGTCTCTTTTCCACCAAAATGTATGGAAAATGATGTACTTCTGGATCCAAAACGTCAATTTTACTACTAATTTGACTCCAGATATATTTTTGGATCCAGATATACCCTGATACGCAATACGCAGTAATTGACATACAATATTTTTTCTTATTCTTTCACTCCTGCATGTTTTTTATATCATTGTCTCTTTTTATTCTAAACGTCGGTTGAGGAGTTGTTCTTGGTCTGAGTATTTTACCCATCTAAAGTTGACATCACATTCGTAAATAAACTCCGCGCGTTTGAAGGATTGTACATTACGTTATACGAGAGGGTAACGCTAAAGAGTTGTATAGCGCTATCACTGTTGCACAACGTAAACTTCAAGACGTCATGGTGTGGTCTCAGGATTCCTAGGCTGCTACACGCTAGCACTATTTGGCACTCTATGACATTATTTGGCACTTTATGACACTATTTGGCACTCTATGACACTATTTGGCATTACATAGGCACTATTCTTTAGCAATGTCAAAGTTCGATTTCATGCAGTTTTAAAATATGAGGATTATGTCTTGAGGGACACAGCAAATCTGTATTAAAGCGTGAAGAAGTATGCATGGCTTGTTTCGTTGCTGAAATTTACTATCGTCTTTAATGAAAACAGCGATACATAGATACCATAACCATCCAGCGCTAGTTGGTACTCTGATATTTATTCCTAGAATAATGTTGTTCGGAGCATATATCTCATATCTATCCCCATCTCTATCATTCCGCATCGCTGCGAGGGAGAGACAGATACTTGAGAATTGCACTGAAGTACAATTGCGAGTGCTATACAGTGTTGAGAGATGTCGGAACCGGTTGGTTGTGCTGACGTAAGCCACCGGCGTCGACCGGCGAGTGGACCAGGCGGTCACGATGCCACTCTGATGCTGGTGACGTAACACAAAGCTGGGACTGGTCTAGTCCTAACAGGACCCAAAGTGACACCTTGTATTTTATGTACGATCATCACGCCTATTTCCCCTCTTTGGTTTAGCCCATAGGTCAGGTATAGATATAGGTACCATATATAGTATTGTTGACTATCCTCACATTGGGCAACTCAACGTCACAGAAGGCTCATCGCCGCTTTTGTTTTCGGTATGCAGTAATTCCGTAAACAGAGGTGACTCTCGTTGGTATTCGAAGCGAACCATGAACCCTTAGATCTCGAGTAACTCAAGACATAATGATTTTTAATACATACATACCTACAAATAGGCACAATATTGTGGTTGTCTGTTTTGGGATTGGTTGGTGTCTTGCTTTTGTTTCAGTTGAAAAATTTAGGTGGAAATGTCGAGCAGAAATTTGTTGCCGATTCGAGGTCGATTAGAGACGGTTGGAATCCCTCAAGTAGCAAATGCCACCTCGCGTATATTCCCACTAGTACTCTTAACAGTTTCCTTTCTGAAGGAAAATTGATACTTTGTTTTTCCAAAAAGGACTTATTGGGAATAGCCGCTTTCTAGGGCTACTGACGTTGTACAATATGTTTCTAAGGTTCAAAGTTCATGGTCCAACGGGTCCTCTAGTAACTGAACTATGACACAAATGTCATCGAGGGCTACGCTTTAAAGGCGGCGGCGGAGACTGCGCTGAAGACTAATCATACCAACAACCTGTTTGACCCATCTTCGTCGTTACGTAACAATAATACGGCTTGTTTTTCCATTTACCTATACCAAGATTAGAGAGATGCAGTTTTACAAAGTTTTAGGAATTGGAAATTTATTCTTGGGAATCTCAGAACTTCTTAGGAAGATAGAGTTAGAGGACATACGAAGACCAGGACCAGCGCAGTGGCCAGGCGGCATTTACTGTTGTAATACATTAGTTCGGTTTCGGTTAAGAGATTAAGAATGAAGGAAAAATACACTTTAGTCCTTTTAGTCCCAAATCGAGGTAGGCAAAGGCTCACGGTTAATGGAACCCAATATTATAGGGGGTGATTGACTCCATCCACAGAACCAATTTATATATATATTGTTACATACCTACCAACCAAACAAACAAAAAATGTATTTTTATGCACAATGTTGATCATGAACTATAATTTTTAACTCGTAGGATCATCACAAGTAGTCACAAGACCTTTATGATGAACTGTTTCATTCATACTTTAATATCTTTACAACACATTCATAATTTTGTTATAGCATGGTATTAAGTCAGAAGTTTGATATGACGTGACCCTCAATCTGGAAGATGTAAACAGTAGATATTGAGATTATAATTTAACAAACCAATTTACACAATACAATATCTAAAAGGCAAAACAATAGATCACAGGGACTTGCGGTTGAATGATCTGCTGCTTCTGATAACTGTACACCAACTGTTCGTTACTGACGGTACGGTACCTAAATCTTATTGTTTAAAATCAAACTTTTCATATAGGTCGGTTTATGCGTAAACTTTTGATTATATCTTTATCATTAGATAGCCCGAGGAGCTACACTGCTTTGGATCTTACTAGTATTTAAGATCAAGAAGGTAAGTATACGTTTTGTAGAGGTATTTATAGACAGATATCTTTTATAGATTGCAATATATATACAACAAAAAATATTTGTTCCAACAATAATATTATGGCTCGTATCTTGGAATTACTCTCAAGTTTAAGTCAGATCTCTACTAACGTTTCGTTCTAACTAAATAACGTTTCTCCCGCTTTACTCTTTTACATCAAAACACTATCAATGGCGTAAAAGAGATACTAACTAAGTGACGCCTGAGCACTGATTTATTGTTTTGAAATACGGTCCTAAGGTTTACTTTGGTTATTAGAGATCCCCATCCCTGGAGAGTCCATAATATACATGAGATAGTTAACTACTTACTGAGCGGACCCAGGACGCCGGGAAGTCAAGATCTCGGCTTAAAATTGGTTTGAGTAGAGAAAGGTGTGTATAGGTCTTTTTATGCCCAGACCCTCAGGGCAGGTAGTTTAGAAGCCGCAGTGTTCTTAATAATATAAAAAGTTTACTAACAGGTTGCCAGGGTCCGGATTTTACGTGTAAAACTTTTGAGACCTTCACTAGCAATGCTGATAGCCCTTTTTCTAAGTTATGTTTTTGGTATTTACCACAATAATAATTTGTTAACTAAACCTAACTAACGACGATTGCTTACCTAGCAAGGTTCGTCGAGCATTTTCTTTCAAAGTTTCAATATCATCTAAGACAAAACAATAGGTAAAACACCACATTTTCACTTTTGAGCTAAATGCTCAATCTTAATAGATTCGCATTTTAAATCATAACTTAAGCAAGTCTCTATGTCAAGTAACTTTATCTTACTCGAATGATGTTTTTTATTATGTCCGAAAATACGGGTTATAGAGTTAAGTACCTAATACGTTTTTAGAATCGCCGTCATCGTATCTGATCTTTTGTTGATACGAACACAAAACAAACACTTTGAAGAACGTATCGTATTCCTAAAATATTGGTCAAACTTTTAAAAGTGTTTGGACAAACAGTTTGCTTTACCAATAAGACCGCGTTCGGGACCCTTGATAGTATGTAGATTCAAAACGGTGACTTTTCTGGTTTCTTATTTGTATAGCCGGATTTCTCGGAAAACAAAGAATACGTCGTAAAAGAAATGGTACAACAGCAGATATTTGACAGTCGAAATAACTAACTAGATATGAGATTATCTCAATCAATTAGTTTCATAAATATTATGCTGAATACCTTAGAATTTAATCTACGTCTTAAGTTTTTCATACAAATCGTAATTATGGACACACAAAGTAAGACAATACAAGTTTCCTTGTTATCATGTCCACGGGCGGGATGCGTCACCGAAAGGGTTCAATATCGCTAACTATTTTATTTTAGTGCAATAATATTTAAATGTTATCGTTCTTTCTTAGCGCATCATCATATCCTCTACTCTGCGCATGCGCACAATTTGATGTCTCGCTGACTCGCTGGTTTCAGTTATTATAATGACGAGTGTACGGAAGAGAGTCATGGGTTTTTGCATTATATCCATAAACGATTATAAATCTACAGTCATCAACAACAATGTCCGGCAACATACATTTATATGCTCAGCCTTGGTTCTTGTAACAAGTACGAGTTTTTTAATGCCGATGCCAACATTTTATGGGTTCCCAAAAGCCATTGTGTATTGCCTCATACATTATTTATCGACCCTCGATCTGATATCGCTTGGCAAAGGCATGAGGGGGGTGATTGAGAGCTGACAAATGCTGCTTCGGAATACTTGATTGCTGGTGTGTGCATCGAATGCCCACTTACGTGTCAAGATCGAATGTAAGTCGATACGATTGCAGAAGACTTATCCAGTGTTGTTGTTTTATTTTTTTTTCGGTGAAATGCCCCGGGTCATTCTGGAAGCGACTTTTAATTCAATGAAAGCTTTTATCATACACTCGGGAACATGCCGGAGATAAACTGATGGGTTATTGTTGATGAGCTGCGTGTGTATGCAAGTTTACATAATAGGTGAGGCCAAAATAAATTGGTGATAAACTGCGAAATGTATTTTATGAGCAGCCTCATGCAACATTAAGATTGCCATCAGCTCATTGTTAGATACTTTGAATATCAGGGACTATGATGGAAGAATTTTGAGCTGCATGCTTTGCCATGAACCAGCTACGGTTGTTTTTGATAATAATGTAGAAATAATGACATAATGTTTGTAAAAACAAATTTATGTCGTAGATGGTAAAGATACTTGTTTCTTTTAAATTCAAAATTCACCTCCAAAGCCAAAACAAATATGAAAATATCAGTACATACTTCTAGTGACTACCTAAGTACATAGTGCCGATAGAAACCGTTTCCAGGTCATCTAGGGCACGTAAATCATTTTGTGATAGCCATTTACATTACTCAGGTGTTCATCGGTCTACAATTGAGGGACCTATTGGGCAACGCCGGGTCGGCAGTGCGTGGGAGTGGCCCCCTTGCCTGCGCTTGCGCAACAACCTACAGAACAGTATCCTCCGACGATTGGCGAGCGATAATTATATGATTCACTAATTAAACGCGAAGGCTGTTATATGTAGTGTCGATGCTACCTGTCAATGTATGTTATGTTAGTCTTTGTTTATGAAGATGTAAAAAAATGGAATACTTAAATAGTGTTTTTTTTTAATGATTTTTTTCTGCGCGTTACAAACATCACCAATGATAAGGTACAAGATGATGATGGAAGAGTACAATATGAAATGGCTTTACTTAATGCTTAAAACTAAAGTCTGCACATGTATGGACGTCAGATGTGTGGACCCTACTACTGATGATTGATGGACATTAGTGCACATCCTATTTGGTAGGATAAAATAAGTCAAGTTTGAGCTATATATAAAAGTCAAAGCGGGGTACACTTCGGGATTAAACGGCACGAGTGTCTTTTTATTAACTTTTTAGGGCTTGAAACGTGATCGAGCAATTGTCAGGATTTGATTTTGATTTGTCAAAAAGAGACAACTGCGCCTCAAGCATTTCATATGCATTGATTTTCCTTACATAATTTGGACTTAAAACGGAGAAATAAAAACGAATTTACTGCTGTTTTTTTATAGTGTCGTCAACCTGAGTGAAACATACATGCCATCAAAGATCAAATCACAGTATGTACCGACTACTTACTGGTTCGAGGAAAACCAGTACCATTTCGACACTTTTAATAGCTTTTGGGAGAGAGATTAATCAATCATGTAGGAGTGTTTTGTAATTTTAGTAAGGATTTATATTTTCGTTAAACCGGTGTTTATATGCAGGAATTTGTTATGCAACCGTCGTACTTGCATGTACACAGATAGTTTCATAAATATTTCAATAAAGTAGACTAAAATTCCGGATTAAAACTGTTTTTACTTCATTTTCAAATAGGTGCATATCTTTTTAAATACACTTCATGCCTTTTCATCACAAAGCGGGGTAGGTAGATGCACTTACGAACTTAATCCAACGGGATAGGAGGGTCAGCCTATCGTCATTATAAGGTTTAATTTATTTATCTATTGAACTTAGTTATCTAATAATTTTAGTAATGCACACACATAATATATATACATCACGCCCGTTTCTCAGACGCATAAGCAGATATTATTTACAACGTATACTTACTCCGCTCATAATAGGACTGATTTGACATACAACATGTTAAAATAATGGTATGTCTTCGGAACAGTTATACCGCTATTAGTAAGGCCCTAAATTAATAACGTCAAGTATTTTTTTTCCATAAGTAGATGCCTATTTATAGATTTAACTTATTGCTCTGGTAAAAGCGGTATTGCGCAGCTGAAGGGTGACAAGTTTCCTTTCTGGAGTCTAGAGGTCGACTCGCAGCCAATGACTCATCGGAGAGTCTGTTCTGGGTTTTAAGCATGTCAATATTTTCATGTACGTATGTCGTTTGTGTTGTGTTTTCCATTATTTATATGGTTTTGTTTAAGGAAGCCAATGCCAAGCGTGGGACACTACAAAACTGACCAGAGGATCGAACATGTAATTATACGTTGTTTTTGGCCACTTGATAATTATGGTTTTCACGCTTGACAACCATGAGGAGTTTTCTAAAAAAAAAACATTCTGTCAAAGATAGTTGAAAACGAAAGAGATGCAACTACTTTATTCTATGATCGTTAGTTTTCGGTCTCGCTCTATTGTTGTTTTTTTTTAAAGAAAATTAACTCTTTATTAGCTGTACCGTGTTGTGTTACTCACGTTTTTTCGGTCTCGGGATTACGGGATGAAAAATGCCTAAAACCTAAAATTCTTTTTCTTTTTTACACTATGACTTTGTGTACCTTGTTCTAACATTTACATTTTATATGGACTAGTTTTAAGGTGAGCTAAGCATTCGCTGTTTTAAAACATTATTATTCACATATATTTTCACATACAAGCACTATATGTACAAATTTATTATTGGCTCATTTGTTATTATGTGTTTAGGTACGTAAGTGAAGTATAAAGTTGTTAATACTTAAATAAAATCAATCAGTGTAGCTTCCCAACGGTGAAAGAAGATATATTTGTTATGTTAACCTTGGCGAAGTATAGGAATTTACTAAACAAGTACTACGAGTTTTATCGTAAAAAGATGAGACAGCAAGTATTCCTTTCTCACAATACTTAGTGCATTTTGAGACATTCATAAATTTATTGACAATTTAATCGGATTATGAGCGGCGTCTGCGCAACAACGCACTAAAGTATTACAACAACAGTAAAATATAATTGAATTCTGTCGTATGGATACAATGCATGAAATAATCGTCTTAATCGTGGGCCTATTAAGCCTCTGTCCATATAGAGATGTGTCATCGACTTCCTTATATAAAGGTCGTTTGGTTGCCAATAAGGCTGTGTGCATTAATACATATTTAAGTGAGCCACCCCGCGTGGACCGCAATGGAGTTTTTTTTATGAAAACAGTGACATGAAATGCTTTTTAAGCGACTTCAAAAAAGGAGACTTTTGTCAATTCGACCGTAGAGGTATATTTGCTTTTTTATTTTTGTTGGCCGATAACTTCGTCGTTTATAAACCGATTTTGATTATAGTTTTTTTTTTGTTCGAAAGAAGATATTTCATTGATGTTCCCATGCTAAGAAAGTCGAGGGGAACTTTAAAAATCGTGGGACGGGGAGGCTAGTATTGGTTAAAAAAATAATAAAAATAAATATACTTCACGCCTTTTAATCCCAAAGCGGGGGGTAGCCAGAGGCACTTGCTTAGTAAGCAAATGCCCACGGTTCAAGCGTATTTAACCCAACGTGACGGGGGGTGAGCCCATCGCCGTTATAGGGTTCACACACCTTGTGGTGTGCGGGTTTCCTCACGATGTTGTCCTTCACCGTACGAGCGTTGCGTTGCGTACATAGGCTCTGAAAAAGAGTCCCATTGGTACATGTCCAGTAGCCGGACTCGAACCCGCGACCTCACGGTTACAAGTCAAGTATCCGACCAACTGGACCACAGACGCTGTCACTGGACACAACAATTACTGTTGTAAAAAAATATTTCAACGACTTATGTAGGTACATCTAAGAATATAAAATGCAATCAGTGTCCACCTACTCAATATCACCTAATCAAAACCTATGAAACTACAGCCTTGAATTTTACGTCTACTTACGTATTCAACAATCACAATCTTGATTTGTGATTAGTGCGCGATATAAAAAACTGTTATAAATGAATCTACGCGGGTGAAATAAGAGAGTTGGTACACGTGATATTTATTATTTAGTTAAGGGTGCATTTCGGAGAGTGTGCTATAGAGTTGCATAACCTAATACCCCCATCGCGTTTTTACAATAGGACAACCAGGAGAACGGCAAAACGCCATCCACGCCAGATGGACTTGCCATTTACGCGAACTAAACGGTTTGCGTCTACTTTCATAGTGCGAACCGCAAGGATGTGGAACGACTTGCCGGAGTCTGTGTTTCCTGTCCAGTACAGTCTAAAGGTCTTTAAGTTGGGGGTGAATAGGTACCTAATGAACAAGTGTGCTGCATCGTAGACCACATCGCTGCTTAACATCAGGCAGGATGGTGGTCAAACAATTGTTCATAGTGATAAAAAAGGAAATTATTTATTTATTTTTAAACACTTTAATGCACAAAAAAGTACACATGGCTGACTTAATGCTAAAGCATTTTCTACCAGTTAACCACCAGTAATGGGAAAGACTGGGTGTGCAGGATACAATAAAAAAAACAAAAAAGAAATTAAAACACGACAACTAATTATATTTTCTCAAAACAAACTACTACATTTAAACCTATATTGCGTGTAAAAGCACCCTGAGCAATGGTCTTACAAACGTTGTTATAATAGGTTCGTCAATATGAACAATTTACTATGGCGACAATGCGGGGAAATGTAGTAAAATGGAGATGAAGTAAACATTTTCCATTTTCCCGCATTGTCACCATATTGAAAGTAGTTCAAATTGACGAGCCCAACAACGTTTCTAAGAACATTATATGTTACATGCATAAAAAGGACCGCTTTATAACTTTGTATATTATTTACAAGCTGCAGTAAAACTAAATTTATAGCTATAAGTAAAATATTTGTTAGAAATAACTACGAAATTATTATTACGAAATGAGATATCAATATCTAAATACTTAGCATTTCTTGATTTAAGTTAAAGTTAATCATCCATCCCCTGTCGTGAATAAATCACTCAAGTGTCGCTTGAGCATATTTTGTCTCTTTCACACAAATAAGACTTTACTTGAACAAACTTTGCTTGAAGGGAGTTTCGGAGTACATGTCTTAGGAATAAATCGTAGTCATTCATTGACCTTTGATTGATATGTTTATGAATGTCATGACTCATTTATCTGTATTACCTAATGTATGAGACTTCAGTACATTGTCGGTAAGCCCACATGTGTAGATCTTTATCTTATTGGTCGATAGATCAGTTTAAAAAAAAACTTATTGAATGCGTGTTCGACAAGGATATTTTGGCGTGTGGCTAACAAAAGTTTTGTTCGTAATTTAAGCCAATGTAGACTCTAGTTTTTTTATCACATTACAAGCATAAATAAATCACTTAAAACAAACCAAGAGTGAAATATAAACAGTACCTAGTGGCAACAAATCTCTTTTAATATTAAACATTAACGCGCCAAAAGATCCTTGTTGTTTGATCCGTGTGTTTGATTTACAAAGTGGTTTTGGATTAGTCGTTGTCACATGTCATGTAACGACAGATTTTATTAGGTAGAAGATTTTATCAGTTTTATGCCTACAACTGGAATCTACAAGTAGATAAGGGTCTGTTTAACTTGTATATTAAACAAAAAATCTATAAAAAATGCAAACATAGGCAAGTTTTATTAAATTACAGATTTTATCTGTTCTGTGCTTAAAAATAGATGAACGTCTGTCTAAATTGTGATATCATTGCTCGTTAAAGGTTTCTATATCTAATTATACTTTTATTATCACACGTCAATAACTGGTAGGTACAAAAACAATGACCTACAATTTATTACATTATTATTATGTTGATGATATTAGTAGGATACAACTAAAATTACGGCGTACTTAATTGTATTATTGGAGGTAGTACCTGCTAACCACACAACTCATTTAATTGAAATCAATATGCTGTATGGCCCAAAACATGCTTTGATTTTCAAAACCACGTAATGGATTTTCATGCGGTTTTATTTAGTAGATAGAGTCATTTTTGATGAAGGTTTATAAAATATGTTAATTTAGTAGCAGGGAAACACTGTTACTATAATGTGCATATATTCGCAAAACAACGTTTACCGGGTCAAATAAAAAAAGTAATGTTGGTAAGACAGCGATTACTATGTATCCCGCTATCAAGATGGTCGTTTAATTACGACACATCGTGAATACATAGGTTTCTACAGTTCGATAGTGAAACTAAGTAGGAATACTAATAAACTAGGAAGCTGCCACGCACTGGTGCAGAGCTAAAGGTGACTTACGCCTTCCTCGCAAGTGGAAAGTTCATTTGGAGTCAGCTTGTGACTTTGCTACATGAATATTCAGACAATCAAGTACATATATATAACTTCTCATTTGCAAACCCATAGATAAGCACCTTTGTATTTCCTTTTTCTACAAACAAGCACAATCAATCATCATCATCATCATCATCATACTTGTCCACAATCAATATAATTAGAAAAATACTGTACAGAACGAGTTTTTTTTCTAATTAAATTTTTTACTTTATTATTCATTAATCGACTTCAAAAAAGGAGGTAAAAATTCGGCGGTATTTTTTTATGTTTGTCACCTGTCACCACATGACATTCGACTGGGTGAACAGATTTTGATGAGACTTTTTCATTTGAAATTTGGTGATTCTTGTTTGGTCCCATTTAACGTTTGTTTAGCTCTGAAAATTATTCACAAGTCTTCATTCTTCAGTTAAAGTCACTTCTTTTTTTCTTTTCATAAAAAATAATACGAAAACGATAACATGAAAACTCTTCGTCTGTTCGAAACCAAAGAAAGATGAAAATAGGTAGAAAATAAATACAACAATTTTATTATGTAATTCGCTTTAAGATTTTGTTTTGAATATTACTCTGGGAACCAAAAATCATATTATGAGAACAGCCTTTTGTTTTGATAACCGAAACGAAAAAAGATACAAAACTTATAACATGAAACCCGAGATTAAGGACAAAGGTGTGTGAAATATATGGAAACTATATAATCTGTCACACTTATAATAAACGTACGGTTTCATCTAAATATGGTATTGAATTCTATTTACCTAGAGTTGAGTAAGCGAGGCGCACAAGGTCACGCGACAAGTGATCCGCTAAGACATTATGCTAACGTGTTTATGAACAGAAAGGTACAGTAATGATGTAGAATCAACTTCTTAGGCGTGATGTCCTAAAATATATGACATTGAATCGATTGAAGGAAGTGAGGGATTTTTACTACAATTTAATAAAAAATAATTTCTAATATCTACAGTATTTCTTTTTATTTGGAATAATTGTACAGTTAATTATTTTTTATATTACCCTTGACAGTCTGTTATTTTTAAACGACGTAAGTAAAAGAGAAGATTCTCAAATGATCGGTATATTATTTATATGTGTTACCTCAAAACTTTTGACTGGGTTAATCGATTTGGATGATTCTTTTTTATTAAGTTTATGTTGGTGCTTATCGTTTGGTGCCATTAAAATTTTGGTTCAGTTCCGACACTGGAATCCAGGAGAACACCACAAATTTGTAAAATTTTACTCGAAGTCAGTATTTTTCTTCAAATTTACGTAGTTCCTTCTTAAGTTACCTACTTACTAAATGGGTGAGATAGATCAGTTAGATTACATTATTATTAATTATAATGATAATAAATAAGATTATTCTAAAAGCTTATAAGCAGTTTTTCGTAGTAACGTAAGTAAGGTAATGGGAAAAATCTATCAAGTCAGAGTAAACGAAATAGATTTCCTATGCGTATTTTTGGAGTGCATAGTATGCGAGTGCATAGTGAAAAAATACACCAAACTCAACTTATCACTTAATATCAAATCTTGAAATAACCAGTGTCTGTATATCTATACAAAGAGCGCGTTTATCGGTCAGTAGATCCCTCTATAAGTTTCAATTTATAAGGTTGATGTTATCACATAACTAACACCTTGTTTAGTAATCCTCTTATCTTTTTAAGCTTAACTTAGATCTCGTTTAAGATTCCGAAGAGCAACTACCAACCAACATATCTAGAGTAACTTAACTACTTAAGTATCAGAGTCGGTTGTGGTCGTATAATGCGGTGTGTATCGTGGTTACACGACTCACTACACTTGTATTAGCAAGTTCACTTCGTTAACTTGAGTGGAAGCTGATACCAGGTATTATTAGGTATGCGATTTTAGTTCGGAATTTCTCGAATTTTGAAGATATCAAGAGTATTCAATCGACGACATGTTTTTTTTGTTGATGTTTTTATTACTGCACATGAAAACAGATTTTTTCTTATCGCTCAGTGTCAAATTTATCATACATAGCTTTTTCAGTGCCTACCAATAAGTAACTACCTAAAATAAAAACTTTGACAATGGCCAAATTTAAAATTATACGCGAAGACCATATCTTTCAGGCGTCGTATATATTTCTGATGAGGATTGAAAATCAAAGAAAGGGATTCAGTTGGATTTTTTTTTAATATCATCATTTCTGTGTCGTGCAAGCCTGTCTTTATAAGCGAAGTTGTGACTATAAGGCTCAAAGTAAAATCTAAAAAAATATTCCTGATAATACTTATTGTTATTTTCTGATTTAACTAATTTCAAGAAATATTCAAAAGCATTTAAACCAATTTTGGAGTCTAGACGCAAATTATCCGTACATTGTTACATTGTAGGTACGATCGGCCAAGAGTTTTGATAACTGTTCCTGTGTACATTGTGTACACTGTGTACATTGTACACTAACAAGTACATTGTAGAGTTAAAATGTGACAAGTTAAACATTTACTTTTTTGATAAGGGTTAACTTTAGGGTTCTAGACCAGATTTTTTTACATGGACAAGCCACCATCACCCAAACACTACCTGCTTCCCTGCGCAAGGACCATTCTCTGGAGACGTGCGCATCTACTTGCGTCTGCCTCTTCAACGCACACGTTTTCTTGACTCTATACAAATTTACTTTGTCTATCCCTTACTCGAATTTTGGCAATGTTTTTTGATTTAACGGTACACCGTTACACCTAGGAAGATACAATTAGATGCTTAGGAGGACATAGCTAGACATCTAGGAAGATCTAGGCATTTACATACATATATTGTTGTTGTGGTCAGTCTGCGATGACCTCTGTCCTCGCTAGGTGACGTTCCACCGGCAGTGGCTTGACGAGGGCGATATCAAAACAAGTTCTAGTGATCACTGCACATAGCAAACCTGCGCATCAACGGCGCATGACGACCTTGCCTGCACTAAAGAATATACTGCCTACTTTTGTACCTAACTTTATATTTGAATTCAAGTAAATGAACATGACAAACGAAAACCTGAAAATATAGGCAGTCGACAAACTTAAGTCTGTATGTAGGCATGTGCTTATTACAGAATTCTCAAATATTTCTCCAAAAGACTAACAAATCAAATACCTATAATAGGATGTCTTTGTGATGAAAAAAGTAACACCATTAAATCTGTTTAGCTCTTCACATTATATTGCGTTGTTGTTGAGAATCTGACCAACAATCTTCACTAGCTAAATATAAACTTATTATACATAATGTCATGTCCATTTCCCCGAGGGGTGTAAGCACTAGGAAGATATGATGGACCTCCACTATTGTCACGATCCTGGCTAACCCTGTTTTGCTCCTTTCACAACCACATAAATACTGGTTATGTTGATAGAGGTATATTGTTGTCAATATAGTAATAAAGATATTCTTGTTTTCAGAGGTAGGTAATAAAATGATTTGTTTAATTTTTTAAGATTATTTAAGTTTAGCACATATGTCCACATTGGTTCGTATGCTAGCCCTAGCGTGATTTAATCTATAGAACATCAAAACTAACGTAAGTTAATTATTTTCCAGAATATAGCAAGTAATGCGCTGAGATGCCTAGCACGGCAATGTCACGGGAGTCTCCGCCCGCCTCATCGCCCGTTCACACCACATACGAAGATGCCTTAGCCACGGTAAGTACCTACATAAAAAATGTTTTTAAAATATTTATGGTTCGTTGTTATTCAACCTATTTTTAGATTTTTCAAGTAAGTATGTCAATTACAAACTGTTCCGAAAATCTTTCAGTATCAGCTTCCCGTTGTCTGTCCCCATGTATGCTTAAATATATAAAACTAAGCAACGGATTTTAATAGCGAATTTTAGCAAGCTAATAAGATTCTAGCGGAAGGTTTACATTACGTATAATACATAGCAGAGAAATACTGTTAATAATATATATTGGCAAAATAACGATTTCCTAATTACTGGACGTAATTGCATAAGGATTAAGACGTATAATAATTAATCATACATCTCGTAATTAAGTACCTAAGTAAAAAATATTTCGTATGTCTTAAGAGGCCCTCAGAGGTTTCCATTTCATTTAACTGTTCATATCAACGACGTTTTTTTACAGAGACTATTATTTTCCAATTATCAAGAACATGTAGCTACTGGCATAAATCATAATTTAAGTCTATAATTAAGTTGCTTATGTGTCCAAAACATGACGCGGATAAGCAATTATACTATCAAAAGCGTAGTTATACTATATATTGTATTATACCTAAAACTAATTTAATTCATATGCCTTTCTAATTCGTAAGGCTTCACATTATAATGCTCAATTACCAGGCCATTATAATATTTGTTGTCGCTGGCCTGATAGCATCTCGTCGTGAAGAAGTTGACTGCCTGTTTACATAAGGACTCAAGCCAACGAGACGGTTTTTCTCCGGAGATAAGTCCGGTTGTCAGTGTTGTATGGGTAGTATGAGCTGTGACCCGCCGCTAGCGCCAGCGTTGTGTGGTTGGCTTCATAGGTCTATATCTATAGAGGTATATATAAAAGAGAGTTGTGTTAGTTACACCACTTATAACTCAAGAACGGGTGAACCGATTTGGCTGAAAATTATTGAGGCGGTAGCTTACAACCAGGAGACGTTCCCGATCCTGTGGGACGCGATGCTATATAGATAGTTGTATTTTGCATAAATTACTGAAATTGCGCGATTGAGGCGTCCACTAGTTCTGAAATAAAAATCAACGCATAATGTAATTAATTAATAGTAATTAATAATTAGAGTCAGACAAAGTATAAAACTTTCGTCAGTAGTGCTTAGTTCATGTTTCAGAATACGGGCCTATAGAGCCAAATACAAGACTGACGACCGGAACTCGCCCCGGTTTAACGCCGGACGAAAAACCGTTTAATGGACTTTAGCCCTTATAACTTCAGATAGAGTTAGAAGGTACCGTACCGTGAAATGTAACGGACCTAATCTCATTAAGTTATCTACTGTTTTTAAATATTAATCCGTATGTTCTAATAATTACGATGTAAATATTGGTATGGGATACAAAATAAAATAATATACGTAAATAATGATCTAGATAGATTAGATGGTAGATATATCTCAAAACATACTAAGAAAATTCAGACAAGATTAGGTATGAATTATTTCATATGGATATACCTATAATTGGGTGAAGGGCTGGCCAATATTAACAATTTGCCCATCTAGGGCAAAATGATTACTGGAATAGCCACTAATTCTAGACATTATTATATAATAATAATAGCATGGTACATGTATTATTAATAACTAACATAGTGACAAAACCAGTTTTCTTCTATCATTCCTAAGTACATTTAGATATTTGTAAAAAGAACTCCATTTGTTTCTGTTTCTTTTTTTTTCCTGAAATAACCAAATCGATTACAAATTGAAACATCGTCGAATCGGACACCAAAATTGTATCGAACATTTTGCATTCCAATAAAACTATTATCGTAAAATCCGTTTGACAGTTGTAATGGTGTATTGCGTGTAATCCTAAGACTAGGGCTGCAGAAACGAGGCCGCATCCATTGTGCTCCTGCGGCTTGCGCAACTCGGACAACCACCGAACTACCTGCCTGGTACCTGTTACTTGCAGACCATCTGATCGGTATTTAGGGCAACGGACCTATGCTGCCCTGGTACTTCTGCTATGCTTAATTCAAATTACGCTTTGTTTACCGTGCAAAATGCAATTGGCGAATTCCACTTATTGCTTCGGTGTAGGAGATGTGTTTGTTAATCTAGTCCAAATGTAAATTTGCGTTCTCGCGTTGTTATACGAGATTGCACTGCATAATACATATAATTACCTACGGGTCTTGAAATAATATAACGATGAATTCCAATATATTTTAACGGCTAAAATTACTTTGACCTTGGCAAAGATGTCTGATTTGCAACTGTGTCATAACTTTACATATTACATACTAATTTGGTTTTCGTCTTCCAAATATTGGTATTTGTATAGCAAATGACTTAAAGGATGTTCCACACGACTAGCGATAAGTAAATAATAGGTAAGTAGTAAGTACGCACCTCATTTAAAGGATTTTACCGCTATTTATGCAAACATTGCCGATAGCTGAATCTTATGGAATTCATAGACTTGTACAATTTTAGATTATACATTTTCTATGTTTTTAAGTCAGGTTTCCAATTGAAACGACCACTTAATTCGTTAAGTATATTGTTGCCATTTGTAGTTAAAACCGAAATTATTATGGCCTTATTTACTAGTTCTCTAAATATCATATTATAAACAAACAAACATACTCAATAAATCTACATCGTTCTTTATTACCAGGTTTTAATATATGACAAATAATCAGATAATCCACGAGCCAGTGTGAAACTGACCTTACGTTAGACGTTTTACAAAGAACGATTCTCCTGCGACGCTGAGCCGCGGTAGTCTAGTGCAAACACTGGCCGATGTTACGCCTACGCGCGCATTTTCCTGAAAAAAAAAAACCAACTTAAAAAAAAATTACGCGGGAAAAACGTTCCTTCTGACGCATTTTTTATTGATCCTATTGGATTGTGTGTTAAGTGAATGTGAAAAAACAGTGAAAAGGATTGCCAATTTATTACGTAATAGTATACCAATACGATCTGTGTTGTGCTGATTTGTATACACGTGTGGCGTGTAATGTAAACATGTGAAATCAGAATTAATAAATAGGTGCACGTAATTTATTAGATAAACTCGGTTGTAGGTTAAGTACTCAATACCCGATTGGCTAGACTAGACAAGTCAATTATTGCAGTTAACTGTTGGTTATTATGTTTAATAGTCGGCCATAATAACATGACAAGTACGTGTCGTTCCTTTTAAGTATTAGTTAAAGACAAAACTTAAAATTGATTTCGATCTATGTTTAAAGTAAATCTTTGGAGCGAACCCCACAGATGTTATCCGGTCTTATCTCTATTGATTTCGAATTAGTGTATTTTTTGGGAAAATAACAAACATAACAAAGAAAAGAATTGCGAAATTGATGCAGCCATTCATGTGTTGCACCGTGACCAAGAGATATAGGGATTAATTTTCTTATACATAGATAACCATGTATACACATACTCTTCTACAGTTGTTCTATCTTTACTAAAGTGATCTTTTTAAAAAATCCATTATTTTTATCCACCGATGCTTGTACTTAATGAAAAGAGCATGAAAATTTCGTATTAAAAAAATATTCTACTTTATACCTACTTTACCCTCTAATAAGTCTACGAGTATTTTCTATTTTAAAATGTTCATAGAATCATCGCCCAACTATGTGTGTGATAATTTATTTGCATTAATTATATTCTTAACACTGGTTTTTCTGCATCACTGCAATAATGACGTAATACATTCGCTGGCTTGTCATGTGAACATTTTGCGAACAATAATGGTTAGCCCAAACAATCAATATGATCTAGCACAACCCGCTTGTGTGAGAGCCGATACGCGACTAAAAAAGGTTTTTATTATTACATAAATTCTACCATCTACTTGATTTTGGTTCAGTGTGCAACTGTAATGTCATTTGACTGTCTCTTTCGTATTTCACTGTTAGATCCATGACCTAAAATTAGTATCTACCTAACTTTGGCGGTGTAGAGTCCTTCATTATTATTTTAATACTTAGATATAAACATTCCAACGAGGTACAGGATACATGCCAGAGAAATATTGTACATATCTGTGACATCACATAATGTGAGATTATCTTCCTAGATTTGCGTAGGACCGTGCGAAGCCGGACCGAGCTACTAGTATTCCTGTGCTAATGTAAGCTGTCGAAAACAAGAGACTTTGTGACAATAGTCTTGTCACACGCTAAGCCGAGTCTCGTGCTAAGTCAGCAGTCGGTGGTGTGGCAAAGCCGTTTGCCTTGCGTCGTCGCCGTGGGAGCGCCATTTTATGTAAATAACAACCGATAAATGCCACCGCCCGTTCCATATTCAAACTGCACAATGAAGTAAACTCTTTAGGTAGTAGGACTTTCCTAAAAAGTTTGCCGCATTTGGTAACATGGGAAATGTCATTGTTGTTTCGGAATTTCAATGAGTCTGCATTTGAGAGCTAAGGAGTTAAAAGTTGGGATTAAGAATATATAGGTCCGCGTTCCAAAGTACTCAAGTGTCCCTTGAGCATGTATTGTCTCTATTACACGAACACGATTAGAGCGAGACAAACTTTAAAAACTTAAAGAGACATCTGTATTTAGAGGAGTTTCAGATAATTGGGACAGATATAAGGGAAGATATCGATTTGTTTTACTTCTTTTCATCTAACACAAAATAGAAACTAAACTCATAGTTACTAAAGCCAAATCAATAAAAAAACAAGCGAATGAAGGTTCTCCCGCGCAAACGCTTTAGGCAACTGAGCGACGTTAGGTAGAAGTACAATCAAAGAGAGATTCCGCAAATAGATGCCCTTGCTAAGTGAATGCCAAGAATTCTCCAAGCGTCTTCAAGTGATAGTAAGTACACACAAATGTTGGTTTGCCGGTTCGCAATGTTTTCCTTTACCGTAAGTTGGTTGTAAAGAGTACTGACACAAAGAAGAGGCTCATTGGTATACTATTGCAGTTGACTCGAACTTACAGACTTTCGACATACGCCTTATTTAATACTGTTATGATTTTGTATTAATGGAAATTCAAGGGCACTGCGAAAACAGTTAGTTTATGACCCACTTAGTTTACACGGTAATAAAAAAAATATTTGATGACGTAGGTATTTTTCATTTTCTCTCACTGTATGCCGACAAAATTATTTGTTTTGAACATACATCTCCTAGAATACTCTCTTTATTTATCTCTAAATTAGTCGTATTTGTACTGTTTTCAGATGGTAAATTCTCCTTAATTCGAAAGTAATATCCTCATACAACATACTTCCGAGCAACTATCCATCAAAACAATGCAACAATGATTTATGGCGTCCATCCGTCCATCCATAGGTTTTTTGTCTTCGTCTGTAATCACTGAAGCAATGACGACAAAAAGCACGTATCTACATTAATGCGATCCGGCAACAACTATAGGTAGATCTAACTAACCAGAACAAAGCGTATTTAAAAAAAGTTTTAATAGTGTTTTAATAGGGTATAAACGATATCCGTTTTGGAGTAGGTACATTAAATGATCATCAATATTATACAAGATCTCATTAACTACCCTCTAGTTGTTGTCTTGTCTTTAGTGAAGCCTTTTTCAGGACAAATGTTTTTTCCTAATTGTCGAGGGGGTTTCTCTACATAGAGCCGAAACTTCTAACATGCTATAAGACAATCTGTGATTCTTTCGTTCCTTTCCGTGAATAAACACAAGGTTTATGATACGATAAAAGACACTGCTAATGCTTTGGCCTCATAAATAACAATAATAATAACATTACGAATTGCAGTAATCGTTCTAGAAACATACCACTAACTAGCAAATGTGCTAATACCCTAACTTATATTCCTACCGTATATATTCCTAAGTTATTTATTTATTTATTTAAACACTTTAACGCACAAAAAAGTACACATAGCGGACTTAATGCTAAAGCATTTCTACCCGTCAAATTCCAGTAATGGGAAAGACCGATGGATGTGCCAGGATACGAAAAAAAAGCGAAAAACAAAATTTATTTTTAAAAGCAAAGCCACTTTACGTTGTCATGGCATAACTCCGGAACGGGTGGACCGATTTCCCTAATTCTTCCTTTGTTGTGCTTATTAATTACAGGAGATGGTTCTTATGAAAGAAAAAATGATATCCACTGCTGGGCACAGGCCACCCTTGAGGTAGTTAAGGCAGGACAACGTCTGTCGAGTCCACTAGTAAAATAAAAAAAAAAGAAATAAAAAACTTGCTGAAAGTAGGCCTATTATGTTTTACTAATACATACTACACATAAACATACTAAGTTAGTAAGCACTTAAGATACTGTCGTGACGATAAGTGTTCACAAGCGCACAAATTACAATGCACTAATCAGCCTTGATTCGGGGATCACCTTCCTCAAGCTGTGACTCACCGACACGCGATACGGTATTACAACTACAAAGTGTCAATTACTTATGAACAACATCATTATAACACGTATTATAGCTTAACTTTATACTGCATGGGAATACGGATCAAAATTGTTCGCACTTTGCTTTTTTTTTCAATCTGAAAAAGATAATGTATACTGTCTTGAAAGGTGATTGTTTAAAATTTGATCTACGTATCAATACATAGTATAAATGTTCCGCTGTCTGTCCCTATGTATGCTTAGATTTTGAAAACAATGCAACGTCTTGCATGCAGTTTTTATAATATACAACGTTAAATAAAAAACATTGGTGAAACTCGAGGAACTAACTCAGCCCATCATACTAAACAACTTTCCTCTTCCCTTTCCTCAAGTGTCAAAAACAATAAAAAAAATCATCTCTTCATACAAACTAACCGATCAGCTGATTGCCACTTTTTTTGAGATTTTTTTTCGGTATAATGGGCTAAGTGAATTCCTTGAGTTTCGCCAACGTTTTGGATTTAAAGTTGTATTGTATGATTCTTGAGGAAGGTATGTAACACGTGTAATACGAGTACATACTTAATACAGCAGAGAAACACTCATAACTCGTGTGAAGCCGGGCCCGGTCGCTAGTATTATATAAAAGTCAATTAATATTGCTCACTTATTTACCAATCGCGTAGCAGAAAGGTATATTTATTTATTTATCACATATATTACAGATATTTAAAAAAAATGCTATGTGTAGAGGTTTTCTGACGTGTTCGTCTAAGAGTAGATTTTCCAAAATATTGATTAGGACTTCGTATACAGTGCGTTAACGTTTGTTTTAAATTCCTTAAATTCACTGACAATCCATTTTTCCCCATCGTCTCTACACGGCTGACTTTTTTCCCCGAAACCCGAGTCAAGCTTTACTTATCGAGAATTATAAACGCCTTTTGTCTTGAAGTAGGTAAACGACATTGCTAAAGACTAACTATATCATTGTGAAGTCTTATTCTCCCGTGACGGTCACTGTAGTACAGCTGCACTGTTGCTAAGGATGCGTTTCCACTGAACGTTGTGAAGATGTGCAATCTTTTTAGGTAATCATGTACGTTTTTTCATAAACTAATTATCAGGAATCATTTTGGATAGACTTGTTAACTCATTAAGGATTTGACAGAAGTGGACATCGTTGGTATCGGAGATTGGAAGCCCAGCACCACTATAGAGTCTACACACCATTCATATTATGTTAAGCCGGTGTTCTCATAATAATTTCCTTATCGGAAAATTCGCTGTGTAATCTCTTACATAAGATTTACATTTTAAATAAATGAGTTTAAAGAATTTAATAGTTCTACAATCACTTACCTCACTTACATATGTACTCATCATAGCTTAACCGAATTCACTGAAGATAGAGACTTAAAATTCTTAAATTAATCACTAGAATGTCACTCTTATTATATGATACTTCCGCAAAAGCTCTCGGATTTTGTACAATTTTAAATAGAACGCAACCTATTAAAAGTAATATGAAAAACCCAAACTATGACAGTGAAATCCCGAGACTTGCAATAATATCAACATTATATGATTATCAGGGATAATCCCACCACCACCTAATCCCTACCTGCCTCTCGGCGTACGGGCCATTCTCAATATTATTACTATTACTACTATTACTATTACTATATCAACATTAATGAAAACAGAGTCTCTGCCTAGTGGAAACACACCCTAAGTTCTGTCGCCGCCGCCACCGTCGAACTTAGTGTTCGTCGCCGGCGCGGCCTTGTCCGTCAGGCTGGCGGGCGGTCACTGCTCTACTTAGTCGCAGCTTCACTCTCGGTTTTCACTACACCAGTGGACAAAGTGACCAGTCCACAGTGGACTTTGATCTGAGCTCTGATGTCTTGTGTATTGTTTCATGTGAACATTGCTGTGGGATGTGAGGCTACTAAATATTTATGGGGAGGTTTGTAGTTTAACTTTTGGTTGTTTTTTTTATTTATTTCTAACTAAATGCGGAGTCCTATTTATTCTTATTTTAAAATGGTGATGCGGTCGAAAATTAATTCGTGTAGGAAAATGAAAAGAAAAGAAAATTTCCTACTTTACTTAATATAATATTATTATCTTCTATCAGTTGTATTTTTTATTACGTACATACTATCATTATTAAAAAGTTGAAGCCGCTGAAGTATTAAGACTAAAAGTTCGGTACCTATGTAGGTTCCTAGATGTATTTATTGTATAGTAGGGTTTCGCTAAGAATATTAAATATTGTTGTACCTGTAAGATTGCCAAAAATACCGAATATTTTTTTACATCATTCGAAATCGAATATTCCACTTTGTGTCAAGGCAAGTCATAACGAAACAAACCTATTTGTACAAGCAACAAGGATTTTCCAAAATGGGTACTGCATTATCTTTTTTGGCAGTGAAATATCATGAGCTTTGGACAAAACTACTTCCTTTTTGACCGAGGTCATGACATTATGGCACCATTTCTTTGAGGCGTGTCCATATATCACCTAGGTATTTTGGACTACGCCTGAGCTGTAATACAATACAATTAATACGTGAAATGGATCATTATACTTGGTTATACAGATCTTGTTACTCCTGTTTCATATGTATGGTGTGGCATTTAACGAGTTGATTGCATTCAACTTCGCAGGTACAGCCAAGAAAGTGGTCTATCAGTTTTCATGATACTTCCTGTGTCACTCAAACATCTATAAGGTTGTGTTGTTATATTGCTAAAAGTAAAAGGGACCTTAATGTCTAATGCCATGGATATTACTTTAATCCTTACACCGACTGTACTTACTTACTACCTTCGGCCAATAAAGTGGTCTATCAGTATTCCTGTGTCACTCAAATACCAATAAGGTATTGTTATATTGTGGCATGTAAAAATGAACGAAAACCCTAATTTCAAATGAGTTTCAGTCTTATGGTGGTAGACCAGATTCGTGGCCGACTGTACATTTAGTGATATCAAAGTGGTGCTAAAAATACTACATTAATCTTTATAACTTTCATCCTTTCATCCTTAACAATATTAAGAGTAATTTTGGCAAGTTATTTAGGCAGCTGTTGCTTAGCTGTTGATACGCTTTTCAATCTCTGGTTCTTATTTCGGTGTCATTTATTCAGTTATTGGACATGTAGATATGGATATTTGTCACACTTTCACGCAAAAAATGCTGAAAGAACTTTTATAGATCTTTAGAATAATATAGCTATACGTCGGAATAACATGGGATGTTTAATAATTTATCCATAAAGTAGTTAGTTATACAGTAT
The DNA here is from genome assembly GCA_012932125.1 of Conopomorpha cramerella. Classification (NCBI taxonomy): domain Eukaryota; kingdom Metazoa; phylum Arthropoda; class Insecta; order Lepidoptera; family Gracillariidae; genus Conopomorpha; species Conopomorpha cramerella. The sequence goes on from SJJU01000135.1 coordinate 125,252, forward strand.
AATAAAATCTTAAAAATACTGCTAAATTGTGAAACAGTTTTCCGACAGAGAGGTAATTAACTATACCATAATAACTCTTCAGTGAACACGTCCCACACATCGACGTCATAACAATAATACTCCTATTCTCTTAAGTTGAAACTGGTAAATCTATCACGATAGATAAATACGCCGGTCAATTGATTATCGAGTGCCTTTGTCTACACCGGCTTTAAAAGGCGTTTAGTGCATTGTTTTTTTTTCAACATTCGTGGGGAAAAGAAATTACGACCACACAAGTGGTAAACAAATCACCATAATTGGATATAAATTGCGTGTTTGACCATTTTTTTCTTTATCAATTAAACGAAGGGTGAAACGTAAACAAGGGGTTTGCGCGTGGGGCGGGCAGAGCCAGTCACAAACGATTACACGCTCGGCTGGGTGTAATCACGCGGGGTGTGTTAATTTGAAGGTGTTTAGCTCGTTTACTTGTTTTTTTGTTTTTAATTTACGTTCCAACTTTTTTAACAGCTCAAAAGACACTGAATTATTTTCAGTTTTTGTGAATTAAGGACATTTTACGTACGTGACGATTTTGCATATTTTTATAACGCATTTTCATTTCAAGTGAACAAAATAAACCAATAGGTTTTTTGTATGTTTCTTGCGTGAATATACCGCTGAATAATCGTTGTATTTTTTGTTGGGTAGGTTGTTCGGTAAAGATTCTGATATAAATACTATGAACATGGACTGAGCACTTAAAAAAATATTAGGATTTAAATATATAAAACTAATAATAATCATATTTATAATGTAGTTTTCTATTTGAGTTTCACAGTTGAGACACTTGTAGTAGGTATATTCCTGAAAAAAAAAAAACAATTAACCAAAAGTTTGTTCGTTAGACTCGCTAAAAGTCAAGAACGGCTGAACCGATTTGGCAAATTTTTTTTAGAATTATTTGTTGAAATCCAGAGAAGGTTTAAAAGGTTAGGTCAGCTGTATTTCTTCCAATATACCGTGTATTGGAAGAAATACAGCAACACACAAAGTACAAAGTCCAATGGTAATAAAAATGTTTTTACAATATATGGAATATTAGCTCTTCTGAACTGATTATAGCTCAATTAACACGCGTTGATTTCTACAATGTATGAATGTATATGAAGCGAAAGGGGTATGTCAGGCAGGACCGTGACAAATGTAGATCTATAATCTCTTTCTACTGCTCTGGGAAGACAGGCGTGAAATGTATGTACCTATGATTCCTACAATGTTGTATTACTGCTATTTAGTTGCGTGATTCAGTGTGCAAGGCTGTGTCCTTGTCCATCTGATGCACCGGAGGTTGCTGCATTGTTGCCTTTGTGAGGATATTGTTTAATTAATATACTTTGTACGCATTACGAATTACTATACTCATTCCTTTTTATATGGAAGAGGAGTAGATATTTATATATATTTTAGTTTAGCTTCGAGTACCTACTACCCGTTTCTCGAACTGTTATGCAATCCTCCGCCTTTTTCCCGTTGTTAATTTTATGTATTTATTTATCAGATGCCATTACAGAAAGTACAGAAGGACAAGAATATAATACATGTATTATACCTATACACCTTATTCTAAAATCACTTTATGTATTAAAGAAATCCGCAGTAGAAAGTAAAGTGTTTATTGTAAACAATTATTGGATTAACAAAAATATTCAAAAAATAAAATCGTAATTTGGCACTTAATTTTGAAATTTTACCCGTTTAAAGTCTTAGACGGGTGGCTGATGATGATGATGAAGTCTAATAATTTGACGTCGAGCCCGCATTGGTATAGAAAGGCACCAGATCGACCGTTATGGCACGTCTGGGGAAGCCCATGTCCGGCAGTGGTTGACATCATGATGTCTAATATGAATGACACAGCTAGGAACGATTTACTGTCACCAGGAAACACCTGATTGTCACCTGTTACCTATCATGGTATATTATTTAATTACATGGAGATCCACTCCTCGTCTACCTATAGGCTATACTTTTAACTTGTTCCCTATTTCTTGAGGCGTATGCTACAAAATTGAACAACAATTGCATTGTAGTGAACTCCATTTGTGATCATTGAGCATTGCATTTGCTATTGTAAAATTTGTAGGCCACCATCGTTTGAACGAAGGATGTGCCTACATTGATGTATGTGTGCGTATGTTAGTAGGTTTTTCAAATTAAACCGATAATTTTCAATTTATACCAACTCTATAAAACACGGTATAACTTTATAAAGGGCCTTTAACTGGAGCAAAAAAATCTAGTACAGATTCCGGATAATTCATAGTTTCGAAATTCAATGTGTTTTTTAATGACCTCGCTACACCCGATTTTGTTCCACACACACAAATTTTTAAAGGACAGTTTTAGCTAACATACTAAAGTGTTTTATAGCAAAACCTAAACAGTTGCCGTGCGTAGGGCGTGAATATTCAAATCGCCATTTTCGGAAAGCAGATCAAATAGCCACTTGGCATTTACTGCTGCGATGTTGACACTCCACATAAATATCAACGGCTTTTCGACAAAGAAATACCTCGGCCTCATTCTCTTAACTATATTTTGTATTGGTGTAGATCTATGTACATTTCTTTTATATACAAAGTAGGTTATATACAGCGTGATATGGAAATACTCTAGAAAGCCGGAGCCTATTATTTCTTCCTGCCTTGTTACTTATTTAACGTTTAATGAGTGCGGTGGAAACGAAAAATATATTTTTATTGACATTTTCTACCAGTCAACAAAGTTTGAAAGATTGGACGGTGCCAGAAAATACAATAGAAAGTATTTACATAAAATACGAGTAATAATAAATTAAGGACATACAGAACTAGTAGTACTTTGAAAAATGAATTAAACTCGTCTTTTCGTACATTTTTTTTTAATAAACGCGCTCAGACATTCGTTTTAAATGTTTATACCGGTGTATCACGTCGCGAAATAAATTAAAGATACTTTCAGATGACAAAGTTGATCAGCTGATCGTAGATCTTGTACGAAGTGTTTTGTTTTCGTATTTGGATGTTGACCCCGAAGAAAAGTCACGGTAGAAACAGTGGCCTTCGGCTTCGTGTGGTATTTCTGTATCACCCTGAATTTCTGACAATCGTCCCTTGACAAAATTTTCCTCGGTATTGTTGTTCCGAGTAGCCTTGTGTTTCGACCAAAATTAAGTAAAGGGCTTGTCATACAACTTTCGTTACGCGCATTTTTACCTACACGTTAGGTTAGGTTATATACATAATGCCTTTATTTAATTTTTTTACTAAGTAGGTATCTATTTTTTATGCTATTTACTAAACAATTGAAATACGGCGAACTAAATGCTACGTAGAATTTTCTTGCAATTAAGATTGGATTAAACGGTGAGGTATTTTTGAAAACACTCATAATCATATACCTAAATACATTTAATAAAGTACCTATCTTTAAGTATACCCTATGATGGCTCTACACCGCTACAAAGAAACATTACAAAATTTCAGATAGGCACTCGCTTATACTGGGATTCGAAATGATATCCTACAGATAGCATATTAAGTGACCAAAGAATTAGGTCACATCAGCTTTAGACTTTACATACATACTTATGTACGTACTTTAGAGGAAAAAAGATTTACATCTGTTTTCTCTGAAGGGTACGCAGCAACCTCCTACCACCACCTACCTCTACCTACTAAGTACCAAGTAGTAGCCGGATAGTTCCTGAAACACCTCTCTTGCCTAGATAATTAACTCTCATGAAGTAGAATCGCAACCCAATGACGTGCAATTTGGAGTGCCATAATGGGAAGGTGAATCACGTACATACCGCCATGTGTGTCGAGCTGATAGCACCAAGATAACATTATGGTTTTGTGCCAAATGCGTGTTCCATTCTTACTCATTGGATTGTAACACTTTCGTGGACAGGAATGGTCAGTTGAAGACAATAGCGGCTTTAATACTGTAATGTCTTAAACTCTCATGCTATCTCATTCTGAAATTTCTCATTTGAACAAAAATCTAAGTATGAAGTCCGAACTAGGCCTCTTACCATGCGGTCTTATAGTAATATTATTCTTGTTGTGTGACAGGGATAGCGCTAGACGATTGATGTAACACTGTCACTCATACTAAAGAATATATCCATTACTTACTTAGGTCCTAGCGTACCCGAGGGGTACAAAGGGCCTTGTAGATATCTCTCCATGTCCCTATGTCCAGCGCTGCCTTTGTCTTTGCGGCACTCCAGACAATGCCCGCCACCCTGAGCTCGGGGCCCACAGATCGCCGCCACGTGTGCGTTGGTCTTAATTTTTTAACCCTTAAATACCAATACCAGGTATCGATTATGAAAACAAATAAAAAAACAATTTTTGGACAATATCAATCCGTCAGTCATTATTCTTAACGGTTTTTTGGATTCAAAGACTATGTTATAAAACAAATACATACCTATTTTTTATTATATTTCCTTTAATCTACACTAAAAGGAGTACATGGTAGTTTTTTTTAAATGTAGAACGATTAATCAGGTTTTTAAGGGTTATTAAGATTTCATAGTACCTTCATTTTCACATCTGATATCCATACTAATGTGTGGCGCCTGCATAATATTAGTATGGTGAAGTAGGTATGATTGTAGGTATCTTTAAAACCGCTACCTATAGATAATTATCTAACCACCGGATCATCGACGGCCCAACGGAAATTACAGTCGTACGGCTGGAATACATAACTCGTGCCACTCGAGCATACACTGCCAAAAGAAAATGTTAATAATAATGTCTACCTACTTGCCACTTGCTTATTAAAATTGCAAGGAACGCTGGATTTTCCTTCAGTTGGAAACTAACGAACTGATAGATTGCACGTTTTCGCAACGTCCTGATACTCAGTGCTTGAGCAATAGGTGCACTGAAACAGTGGATTATATTAGGTATTCGTGTATCTAGTTTGTGCTGTAATGTATAATAGTAGGTTTCTTTACTTTATTAAATAGGTAAAGGTGTGTTATTTTGTTACGTGTAGAAAACATATAAAGTGCTTACATACCTTATGACGTATCGACTTAAAAAGTGTAATTTCTTGCAAAAAAAGTGTCTTCAAACCCTATAAATGACGTGGGTATGAAAAGTGTTTTGAATATTCATGGTGACAGTTTTTACAATAAGCGATCATGGCGCCATCAAGCGGCGGCCTCGAGTACTGCTTCGATACATGTCGAGGTCGCCGGAGCGAAGCGCTGAGTCACGCCAAGAAAGCTATTTATGCTACTCGGTAAGAGATGGCGTTGCTAACACCATTATTCATAGGAATTTCGATACCCGAAATTTTGTAAAATGCCCGGCATCGGCAGAGTAAAGTGTAATTTTAAGTTCAGACAATAATTGATTTAGTTTCTGTTTAAATTCGTTACTTGAATAATTAGCAAAGTAGATTATAATCAATAGTTTTTAGGTGAAGTAGTTCTTTTTACTACTGGAAGTAGTTCTTTTTCTAGTAGTCCTTTCTGACGGAAAATTGCAAATTTCTGTTCCAAAAAGGAATCTATAAAGAACCAAGTGGGAATAAACGTGTTTTTATAGTTTAAAAGGAAATTTTAGGAAAAAGAGGAGTTAAAAAAAATCTATATAAGAGCGAGTCCGAATACGACCGATCATAGAATAAAGTTGCATCTCTTTTGTTTTTCACTATCTTTGACAGGCAGTTTTTTTTAAGAGAAACTTTGTTCTACATATATGTAGGTACCTGCCTATGTAAATATCTATCATCATTTACGAACTTCGATTTGTGTACCTAGTTTAAACTGGCTCTACCCACCTACACCATATTCGAATAGAGCAAGGAACAAAAAAAAGGGATAAAAAATATTCTTAATACATTTGACTTTCAACCAGGAGAACCAATGGCATTCTTTTTCAGAGCCAGTGCTCATAAGGTAAAAAAAATCAGCGTGATGAAACCTTCATACCACTGGGTGTGTGGACCCTATAACGGCGATAGGCTCACCCCCTGCTATCATTACATTGGCTTGAATACGCTTGGTGAACCATGGTCATTCTGCTGAGCAAGTGTATCTACCTACTCCTCATGTGGGGAGTGAAGTGTGTGTGATTTTTAAAATAGAAAATTTAATGTAATCAATATTTTTTTTAATTAAAAGATGGGATTGTTTCTAATGCCTAGTTAACGTATTTTTCATTTGTTTCAGGCGGAACCCGGTGACACTATAGCGACAACAAAAGAAGGTAATAAATTCATCACTATTCTATTTATTTAATTGTTAAATAGGTGTACGTGGTGCTACAATATTTATCCTGCTACGCGAGGCTGCTAACATTGCAATATCACTGATCCAGTGACCCTAACGAACCGAAAACAAAACAGACCTGGAAGTCAAGTCTGCTGCACTTTCGCACATCGTTACATCGCTTCGGTATTGCAGCTTCTAACGATTTGGTTTGCTGGTTTCGTTAACCGCTTTTCACTCGGGTCCTTAGTAAAACAGCGATGCACGATCGTTCGATGCTGTGACGCTAGAACGTTGCAACTACGAGAGTTTAATAGGCTTAACTCCAGCAGCGCTGCAATATGAGCAATGTCACCAATACTTTATTGCTCATGATTTTACATTAGTAACTAATGTACAGTCAAGGAGTGTCGGAACGTAACACTTCCGGTTTCATTAAAGTGGCTAGGTTTGAGTTTGACTGTTGATCTACAAAAATATTACTTCAAAACCATTTTTTAACTTATCCAAACCTAAACACCGGTACCAGTTACAATTAAAGAATTAAACGAAATATTTGTTTCGAGCCCAGTTCAACGAATTTATTATTACAGAGGAATGGGTGACTCGGAAAGCCCGGGAGGTGACGACAACGCGCCAGATCGCGACCCGGGTGAAGCGCGAGCTCGTGCTGGAGGACGGCCGCATCCTCAGCGACTCGGGGCCCAAGGTCTCCACTTCGGTCAACGAGGATACCCATACTACCAACTTGCAGCAGACTGAGGTACGCTGAATTCTATACTTAAACATTGTAGACTAGGACTGTCCCGGCAAACATTTGGTAACATACATATTTATTCACCTTTTAAACCTTCTCTGGACACAAATAATTCAGGACCAAAACTAGCTAAAGTGATCCAGCCGGTTTTGAGTTTTGGCGAGATTAAAGAATAGCAATTCATTTTATATAAATGTGCGAAATCATTCTTCAGGCGTTCATGCTTGAATCTGTGACCAAGGAAAATAGGGATTCATTTTTAAGGTTAAATAGATTTTCTTTTCTGGGAAGTAAAATTATAAATTAATTCTGACTGTATTTTTCCGAAATATTAAACATAGATTATGTTCTGGTTCAAACACTGCATCTCCAATGCCCTTACTAAGAAACGCTACGTCTCTTCATCTCGGATTAGAGTTTATGTTTGATCATATATTACACTCATTCCTAGAGGCAGTGTGTTACTTAAGCATACATTATACACCCTGAAAGTTATTCGGTTTATTCATAATAAATAAATACACTTCACGCCTTTTAATCCCAGAATGGAGTACGCGGAGGCACTTGCTAAAGCAAATGCCCCAAGCGTATTTAACCCAACGTGAGAGGGGGTGAGCCCTGAGTTTATACATAAAGTGCAGGTAATAATTACTGTACTTATTAACCCACTTAACGATCTGCTAGATCTTATAGAATTTCAGGAATGTTTTGTCCTTAAGACAAAGTCTTATACTATTTACGAACATTATCATTAAAAGATAAAACGAGGTCGTAATTCTCTTAATTCCCAACTTGTAGTATGTTTTTTTAGTACTGAGATAAGCACTTGCTTTTCAGTACCGCGTACCGGAAGATGAAAAAGCACAGAACCCTGAACTTGCAGAGGGAGCTAGAGTAGAAGCCATCGGCGCTCCAGATGGTAAGTAAAATTAATTTGCCAAGACCTTATTTGTAATGTTACAAATATACGGTTGGTTTTTGATAAAAACGAATGAATACCCGACGCCTGTTCTGCATTCCCTTCGTGAGGAAGCTATGGATGTTTTTGACTCTTACGGAATATTCAAATTAGTTTGTAACACGTTTTTAAAGGAATAACCGATTTAGTCAATCTTTTTTCACTTTTTGCATTGTTGAAATCTTCTCCCGCCAAAAAAATACATCTTATCATTAGGTTACCTGGAAGAAATCGCTATGAGCCATAAGGTCGCCTTTTGCAATTTTTCCATTGTATTGTTTTTTACATTCGTAATTACATTCATTCATCTTTGATGACATTTGTGAACTGTATATGTGTTGGTCACGAAAACAAAACTGATCGATATTATTAGATATTGAAAAAATAAATCTTTGTAGAAATCGATGGTGTGGTGGCACCGGCGGGCACGAAGGTGGTCGTCTCGTCGCAAGTGGTCGCCAACCCTGACGGGAAGGTGCGCGAGAGTACAGACAAACGCGTACTCACGAGAAACGTCACCGAAAGGGTTAAAGAGACCGAGGAACGCTTCCATAGAGGCGATACTACTCATGAGGTAAGTTTTTATTTTTATTATAAGTTTATTATTACGTTCCACTTTTGATTAATCTTAATCCTCACAGTTCCTGTACCGTTTTTTCCCCGTCGTCGTTCATTATTGTGCCCGCAATATTTTCTTGCATGAAATGTAGTAATAGTGGTTTCTAGGTACAAGGTCTGTAATATCAGGTATCTGATGGATGCTAATGGTTGCCACGTTTCGATGGGCTTCGGACACATTGTATTAGACAATTTTGTCTTTATATTGGACTTGATACTTGTACATTTTACTAGTGCCATTGGCTCAGGGCATAGTGATACTATTGAGTTTTTTAAGGGCAAAACTGTACCGTAACTCTTGCAATGAGATAGTGGCACTATTCTGGGAGCGTGATAAGGCATTCGTGGATATTTTTAGCAGATTTAAGAAGCTTTTAACGTCGTCGCCGTATCTATGTGTGACACGTTATAAGTTAAGGGGGTGTTTACTGGCGGTACAAGACGTGGTCCTAACTATTTTTATTTTAGTAAGCAATCATTTTATGCCACATTTGTATTTGGATGAAAAACTACAAAACTGGTTGGATGTAGCAATGATTTTTATGTATGTGTAGTAGATTTTAATTTCTTATCATGTCATTGTATTTTGCTGCCTTTAAATTATTTGCCTCTTCTATGTGCAATGAATAGTTTATAAATCACACTACTACTGATAATATAATATCTCCAGTAAACTGACACTGCCCTGCTAATAAGTATAAGTTAAAATCAGTTCCTGTTTATTTCTGACGTACAAAATCTTTCAAATATAAATACTGCTCCAATCTAGACGACATAGCTGCTTAACATCAGGCAGAATGGTGGTCGAACGCGTTCACTGTGCAATAAAAAAAAATCTACCTTACAAAAAAGTTTTGATAGAAGATTAAGGATTAATACCAACTGTATATCCGAATTACTATTTCTTAGTGACGCTTAAAGAGTTATGTAATAATCTTACACATAACATGAGCTCAAGTTTAAAAAAAAATGTAATGTATTCTTATATTAGCCATAACTATATTTAGTTGTAATTGACTCTTGATTAAGAGTCATATTATTATGACTGGCGCATTCAGGAACATTTAACGCTATAGGTATCTGACTTACGAATAAATCGAAACAAGCATAGCATGATATCACATAAAATGCTATATACAGATAAAGACAGCTCTTCTTAAAACAGTACCGAACGCTTTCTTAATGGCAGTGGATTTGACCTTTAAAAATTATAGGCCCGAGGACCAATGAACGAGCAGGTAAGCATCGTTTAAAATAATAGTCAAGGTATAAATCGCGGCAAACCGGCAACAAAATGTAGGTCGTATAAGAGCTCTATAAATGCTGTTACGTGATTTCCGCTACTTCGGTTGCCTTTGTAAGCTCCGCATGCTTTTTGCGGCTAACTTTATTTCTATCTTACACTAGTGGACGCCGCGCGATTTCGTTCGCGCAGGATTAGTATTAAATTCTAATAAAATACATAGTTACTACCACCAAGTTTTAATTAGAACCATAACACCAAAATCAACTTTTTTTTTCCATTTTTTTTAGTTAATATAGTTAAGTCTATAAAGTAATGGTGACGATGGGACTGTCATTGTCGCCATGTGTGACAAAAGTCCCTAAATAAATAAAGATTAAAAAAAAATATTTTTTTCTTGTATAAACTTCTACCCTCCCCTTTTTGGGGATGAATTTTGAAAAATCCTTTCTCACTTAAACATCATAAAAAGAACCCCTGTGCAATTTCAGTTTTCTAGGGTTAGGTTAGGGCTGGGTGTTGATGAGTCAGTCATTAATGAATCAGTCAGGACTTTAAGTTTTATATATATATATAAGTAGATTAGGCTTAAGTGGATGATGTCTAGTCTGTGTCACCCACGCTTGTACATTTTTTCCCATGCAAATTCAGAGAGGTTCTTTTTTCTCAAGCATCTAGAGTGTTCACATTGATGTGCAATTACAGCAATCATCTTATGTGTATGAATAATAAATACACTTTTCGCCTTTTAATTCTAAAATGGGGCCGGGCATAGGAATATAATTCTATGTTATTTCTTATTCTCCATGCAAATAAAAAATATTTAGAGGAGACACTTTTATAGGTGACTTCAAGTTTCTACAAATATTGCTTTCGGCAATGCCATTACAAGTACTCTATTAAAAAATCACAGTTTTCGAGTTATAAAAAAGAAACGTGTAGGAAAAAAGTGTACTTTTACGCCTCCTTTAGTCTTATCATCTTCGTCGAAACTAAGAATGTTTATATGATATTATAGTATATTCAGTAGTAATATATTCATTTAGATAGCAACAATCACGTTTGAAAAGGAATGATATCGGTCACCCCATATTTGTTATAGTCTATTGTACAGAAAACACTGCTCCTACTTTTAAACAGTTACAGTGCGTCAACGCTATCAATACTATTTTATGAATTAAGTAATTCAACAATCGTACAATACCAAAGCCATAGCCATGGCAAGTATTGAATCATAAACAATCTCTTGACATTCTGTGCGTTACTGGGCGTACTAAGTTCACATCCTTGTTTGAAGTGTGTGAATTCTACTATTCGCAGAACCTATTGTTCCAATCTCGTGGATCTAATTCTGTTAATCCGTCTTCCGTTGTTTTTTTTTCCACTACAACCTTGAATTTTTTAAAAGCTTCATTATTAATGTTATTACCGTCTATGTCGTTTACGTGCAGCTTGACTGCTGGAAAGCTTTTTGTGGAACTTATTTTCTGTTGAGGTTCACTTTTTATGTTTCAAAAATATTGGCATTGATATGAATTCTTTCTAGGGTTGATGATTCACCTTTGAACCTAAATAGATATGAATCTGTTAAATGGCACGTCGTTAGGTAAAACTTCAAATAGTAGTCCTGATTATTAGTAGTTCCTACCTTCCTTTACAAACATACCTTTTAAACCTTCCCTGGATTTCCACAAATAATTCGAGACAAAAATTTGCCAAATCGGTCCAGTCGTTCATGAGTTTTATAGAGACAATTTTTCGTTAGTCTTTATATATAATAGCAAATTATTAAATAGGTAGATAAGCATTGTTAAATCATGGTACGAGTACATTATCACTGCATTACGTAAATCAAGGGCATTTTTATTTTTACATTTAAAGTCAATTTGCAAAAAAGTATCCTGTACCTAATGGCGGCCATTACGGCCAGAAAAGGCGCGAAACGTCACATCTGATTTGTTTACGACAGTAACTAGAATTACTCAGTGATGGGACTGAAAAATGCTCTTGTACACTGACAATGTTTTGTAGAACGGGTAAAATTCTACAACAGCCTGCGATTTTTTCCCAAGTTTTGCCTAGAATTATTGTAGGTGGTAATTAAATATTTTTTGAGTTGGTTCACAATATAATAATATAAAATGAAATAAAAGTAATAATATATATAAAA